>APFE031450014.1:0-29545 GCA_000404065.3 Pinus taeda | reverse complement strand
TCCACCTCGCATTTTTGTCCCTGCCATTTGTCCATTCCCGACCATCGCACCCTACAGAGGAGCAAAATAGTATGCATCGCACCCTGTCCATTGGGAATGTAATATGCATCGCACCCTCTGCATTGAGCTTTCAGTATGGTCCAGTTTTGACCATTTTTAAGGAGTTTTTAGTGGAGAACTTCTGGGAGATGATGTAATTAGTTTACCTTGTTCTTTTAGGTAGTGAAGCAACAATTTTAGGGACTTAAGAGCCCTCAGTTTATGGACATTTGTGATTGGGGTTGAAGTGCCCAAAAATGTCTATAACAAATGGTTACATCATCAAAATGCCTTGGTCCAAATACCACAAATTCCCTAAAATAAGAAACTATGGTCCCAAAACCATTGATCCCTTACAAAATCACGTGCTTTTACAAAAAGGAGGGGCTTCGACCCACCTCAAAGCCCTTACACCGCATAGTATATTTAATTCCTCAAACTGCACTATGATGCTCCACTGTGTGTTCCACTTCATGCTCCACCCCACAAAATGAGGAGTCTTTGCTAAAATATAGGCCAAGTTGGGTTGCGCCCAACAACACTTAACATACTTTCTAGGTTATCATGTCAGATGGGGGTGTTTCCATTTCAATTTTATCTAGGAATTTCCCTTCTGTCAGTCTCATGAACATTGTAAAACCTTTGGTCTGAGCCTAATTGTGAATTCTCATCTTATTTTTCTACCACAAGGTTGTGCCTATGGTGTTAAGGCTTCTTTTTTTTGCTTTGATGTAGTTTATTATGGGGTTCTCTCAATGTCGTTTGGTGGTTTTGTTGTTCATAGGGTATCAATCTTAATTCCCTTTTCTCTTCTATACAAGAGTTTTTTAAAAAAATGGGGCTTATCCCTAGCTATGGGTATCATTAGTTTTGGTGATGATCTCGTCCTCCTTGGAAGTCCATCATATTTGTCTTATTTTAACTTTCTCCTGAACCTGGACAATTTCTCTAATGATAGTTGTGCAACTCCTTTTTATTTTCTATCTCTTGCAAGCCATAGGGGAGATTCCATCTTGAGGTCTAATTCTCATCCATGACGCCTATTTGGATGGACTTTTGTGGCATCTTTGTTTGATATAATACCACCAGAAGTGCGTAATGAGATTTTAAAGCTGGAATCTGAGGAATTTGGGGATAAAGCTTAATTTTCAGACATTGAAATTGGAAATCAAGATTTCAAGTGGATTCTTGACCTTGGTAAATATCGAAAGTGAAATTTTCACTTCTTACAATCGGTTGCAGGTTCCCAACAACTCGACTCCCTCCTTTGTTTGGTCATCTGTGATAAACAAGTGTATCATTATATGATTTTACAAGGCAAGAAGGGTGGAAAGGTATGTTGTGTCGGAGCGAGATTTTGATTCGAGAAACAACTCTGATGTTCCTATGGTGGTTGATACTCCACAGGTTAGCATTGTTCATCCTCTCAATTATGTCCCTTCAATGAATGGATACCAATTGTCCCCGGTAGTCATTTG
Organism: Pinus taeda; assembly: GCA_000404065.3. Taxonomy (NCBI): domain Eukaryota; kingdom Viridiplantae; phylum Streptophyta; class Pinopsida; order Pinales; family Pinaceae; genus Pinus; species Pinus taeda. The sequence continues at coordinate 28,028 of APFE031450014.1, read as the reverse complement.
TGATTAGCAGTACATCTTCATTGTCGCTTGTTTTTGGTTGCTCATTCCATCATGGGTGGCTCTCCTACATCCTAGTGATTTTCATAGCTACTAGTGTACAACATCAACACACCTACGCAGTTCTGAACTATGTCAACCCTTTGGTTACCTTGTTTAGTCTCTATGGTTTTGGGTTTTTAGTCCTTTTTTAATTAGGAAAATAGAGCCTTCTAGTGAATATTAAGTTGCTCTTGATAATAATACAATTGTAATGATTAAGTCAATTTTCTGAAACATAATTTCTCTTAAAGTATTAACCATAGATAAAAAAAGCTATGCACATACAAAAAAAACTTAAATATATTCCAATACTTTTGCAAACATCTTTTTGATTAATAAAAAGTTTATACCCATTCAATATATATATATAAAATAAAAAAATTCATTTTACATGATATTTAAATAATAAGTAAACAACACATACTACATGATATTTAAACCATAAATAAAATTAAAAAGCAAACATGCTGTGAAGAGTACCTGTCAAAAAAAAATAAAAAAATCCTTGACAAATAATACTTCCCATTAAATTTATATCAATAAGATCTTTTATGTTAAAGAGAAAACATAGTTTGGTATTTTTTATATATTTTATTCTGTTGTCGAATATGGCGGTTCCGAGTTTCTCTTAGGTATTAACCATGTTTCCGTGAAGAATATCGCAGAAGCGGTCGTGTGTTTTACTATCGGTTAACTTATTATCAAGGTTTTTGTCCTCACTTGATTTCATTTCTATTCTATTTACATACATATTCTATTAGCATTGCAATTATGAAATTTTTGAAGTGGAGTACATAATTTTCCAATACCAAGTCCTTCATTTTCTTATTCAATTTTTGCATTGATTTGATTTCATTTGCATTGGGACTCTTTTTTAAGTGGAAGTACATAATTTGTCAATACAAAATCTTTCATTTTCTTATACAATATTTGCATTAAGAAATAAACTTGAACAATGTAGTGTTTTTATTGTATATGTATTTTAATTTAATTTTTCATTGAAATATAGTGTTAGATATTTATAGTTTTGTGTTATCTCTAATAACTTGTTTGGTATCTTTTCACAATAAACAAATTTGAGAACTAAAGAATTAAGGAGATGTATAAAAATAAAATGAATCATTCAAATGAAGGAAAAAACCTTATCTAGGATTTTCCAATACTAATTTGTGGGTATTTCCTTCTCTCTTTTGGAAAGAACACTAATATCTTAGTGTTTTTTGTGTTGAAACTCCAAAGTCCACAAAAAAGGACTCTAAAGCTTTAGAATTACAGTATCCATTGTGTAATGTCCTAATTATGAGTATGTGAACAATGAAAGTCTTAAAATAATCCCTCATATGTTCGTCCACCTTTAAGAGAGTTGATAATATATAAAAGTATTTCTCAAATGCACATCAATTCATTATATCTTTCAATTTCGGTTTCTCATTGTAAGTTGTAGCTCATTTAGCAGTATAAGAATCTCTTTCTTTGTCTTATTTCAATAAAGAAGAATCTAATAGAGTAGAAGTTTCAATAGCCAGTAAATGTCAATATTATACAAACTAATTGAAGTACCCTTAGTTTCTCGTATTAGGAACCTAGTCAGCGATCTCCCCAAGTACCTATGAATCCATGAAACAACCTATTTCCCCTATGATTTCACATTCCACCTCAGTAGTTGTATCCTGAATGATTTGAGGAGTATTTTCTCAAAATTGATGGGCCACACTTTTTTGTCTTTTCTAGGCACGAGAATCTCTTTATGCATTGAAATATGCCACCCCCTCCTGCTTTGGGCTCGTTAGTGTTGAGAAATCAATGCATGTAGTTATTAGGGTTTTGATTCCTCCTTATCTTTATAATTATTTGTGATATGTGTTGGCTTCTTTACTTCTTTATTATGTTATCTTTCATCAAGCAATTATGAAATCCAAAATGCATGAAGATCTCAAGAACAAGAGACATAATATGTAGGTGCTTAGCTAGGGAAAAAACCCTCTTCAAAGCGAAAACTCAGTTAATTCTTCTTCTATATTAGAACCAAGTAAAAGTGAGACAATCCAAGACCTTTTGACCAAGAAAAATACCTCCCCCAATCACCTAGGCAACCCTCCTTCCAGGTAGAAAAACTCTGCCAAAGTCAACAAGGGTCAACTCCTTCAAAATTGCTTCAATCTGCAACTTTGGTTCCCTACAACTCATAATTTCGGACCTAGAATCACTATAGAAATTTTGGCCCCTGTGACTTTCCCAAAAACCCTAAAAATATTGCACGTGTGAGAGAAGATATGCCCTAAAACTTCGATCTTGTCCTTCCTTTTATTAGATCTTCATTCTCCTTGAATTCACATTATTTTCTCTTCCTTTGTTGTAGTTCAAACTTGTTGATGAGTGAATTCCAAATAGGTTGAGATCTTCTTCTATTTATACTAATTCCATAGGGTCGAATAGCCTCAAACTCGGTCAACTTCATCAAGGTAGAGCTCACTTCGTGAGGAGGTGAAAAATAAATGTTTTAACTCAAAAGTAGTTTTATTTAAATGATACGGAAGCCTAAGAGGGGTCTAATAAATGTGACAATGACTCTTATCACTCAAGAAAAATCCTAGAAGCTTATAATGGAGGCTTTGACCTAATAAATAAATAAAATGATCCTAAAACCCATGCTTCAAAATAATTTTATTTTTCCTCTTTTCAATTTTACAATAAATACATAATGATAAAGTGCAATAGCAATTATGAAGATCGGCCATAGTTACATTTTCAACAGTTAGGACGACATGACAAACCAGAGTTGACATTAGAACAAAGAGTCAAAATCAAATAGAATACTATTAAAGAGAGAAAAAAAGGTAATAGGACAAGAAATGGGTCAAAATGGAGAGTTAGAGTAAGTGGCTGAGAACAAGTTTAGACATATGTCAAAATTATTAAAGATATAATTAAATTTAATGAGAGAAAAAACAAATTAAAAACCCATGCAAGTCGGCCAAGTGACCCTTCACTGCTCACCTCCCTAGCCACGTACAATGAATTCTTCCCAAGCCTTTTAAAGGATTCATTACATACAATATAGAGACATCAATCCATGTGAAACCAAAACCAAGGCGTAAAACCACTACTATTTAACAGAGCAATGTTGACTCTTTTGTCGAGTCAAGTTTTACCCAACAATCCCCCCTTAAAATGTGACTTGGGGTTTCCCTTGACCAAATTTTTCCAAACCAACCAAGTGAACCAACTTCCTCACCTCTAGGCCCTACCTCCCTCAAATTTTATGTCTAGGGTGTTTGTTAATTTGACATGCCCCATGTCACCTAGGTTTAAATCCAAATTTTACTCGTAATTTTCCATGGGTACACATGCCTTACTGGGTCATATAATAGTATGCCCATTTACATGTAATAATTTTCTTAACTCCATTATAAAATAGTATATTTTTTCAAAATTATTGTCCTAGAAACTAAGCCAACATTCACTCTCTTTAAAACACTTCAAATATACATTGGACGCTCTCCTCTTGCATGATCACACTAAGAAAAATTCCTAGGAAATTTCCATCTGCTTAGCTCATTTAAGGAATCATAACATTGATCATTCCATTACCCCAATCGAAATTCTAAGTCGTACTGATTTGTCGCATGGACCCCTTACACAACATTGAACTTTGGCCATTTTCATGTTGTGAATTTCTTGTGGTCTCCACATGACCCTTTATTGCCCATAGGGACCCATTGTTAACTCTTTGAAATTGGTTCCTATGGTCTCTTAAGTACTCAATCCATCAATTCACTAGGCTAAAACTTATTCACAATGTTCCACATAACCACACATCTCAACCACCACATTACTTCTACAATTTTTGTGTGACCTCGCTCTTAAAGTACTTGGTCCTTTTCCACTACTTGAAATTTTCCATAATGGCAACCTCAGCATCTTGTCATGTTCATCATTGGCCACTCAACTTCCCATAATAATGGTTCTCAAGTGCATTGTGATGGCCTATATGGGCTCTTCGATGTCACACCTAGCACCAAGAACCTGATTCTCAAGCCTCATGGTTACTGAATTTGTGACACACTCCATTTGTAGGATCATGTATCTTCATATTATCGGATTTTCTAAGTGCTACCCTCATACCATGACCCCTATGAGATAAAAGAACCCCCACGACACATGTTGCATAGATTGCAAGCATATGATTATGTGTTCCTCAGCCAACAACCTCAATCTCTTGTGCTTGTCATTCCTTGGTATTTCACTCTCATTATGACCTGTGTGGATCTGAAAAAATATTGATATTACCATTAAAGCATGGCATACTTTCATGTCGAGCTTGGAATCATTTATTCCCAGCCCCTTATTTCCCCTAGCACACCTAGACATCTTTGAACCTCAAAGAGTACATGGCCACTATCAAGTTAATATTAGAAAAAGAACATGATTATCAGTAGAAGCTTCTTAATAAAACCAATAATCATTAGTACTGAGAGACTATAACACTAGTAGAGTAAGATCATTGGTGCTCCCCAACACCGATGAAATTTTTTTCTTGAGTGTCGTAACATTGTTTCTTGCCCCATGATGAATTTCTAGCGATTATATTTTTTTGTTTTCTCACAGGTGAACTTAAGGAATTTTTCACAGTTTCTACTTTCAATGGCCATGTGGGCAGAGGTCCTCTGCTCTTCTAAGTAGGCATGATAGTTTTTTTGTTACTCTTTTTTGTCCAATTTTCCTTTCCCTGTTTATCACACAAACTACAAACTCCGTTGATCTTGGGCCTATCCCTTGATTCCATTCTCTCACACCATGATACTGATGCCAAAAAATGTAGACAAACTCTAAATGTATCTCTCCATCCACTAGGCCAAATAATACCTTTGCAACAAGGGAAACCCCCTGAAGCCAAAACTTGGATCTAATGCCATGTTAATATTACCATGGAGATAATTAAATTTATTGAGATAAAAATAAATTAAATATTAGGGAAAAAAATGCACACAATGTTTACCCTGGATATCCTCAATGTGGGGAAAGACTAGCTAATAAAATTCCATTATTCCGTTGGCCAAAACCTTACCAAACGAGCCTTCATTTCGCACCTCCTTGGCCAATTACAATGAATTATTCCCAAGCCTCTAAAAGGCTTCATTTAATGTATTATATGGGCACAAAACCATGGGAAACCAAAACCATGTTCCCAAACTACCATTTTAGACCAAGTAGCCCTAACTCTTTCACCAAATCAAGCTTTACCTAACACACTCTCTTAAAACTCGACTTGGCATTTCCCTTAATGAAGTCCATACAAGCTAGCCAATTGAGCCAGAACCTTTCTGCTATAGGCCCTACCCCCCTCAAAAGTTTATATCCATGGTATCAATTAATTTGGCATGCCGTCAATCACCTAGGTATAACTCTATAGTTTACCGATAATTTCTCTTGGGTACACATGTGTTACTAGGTTTTACAACAGTATGCCCATTTACATGAAATAAATTTATATCTCCATTATATATTTAATTTTTTTTAATTAGTGTGGCTTTCATCCTCTTAATTGAATTTACTAAGATAAAAATCAAATTAAAAAATAGAGCAACACAATGAACACAAAGTTTACCCTATAAGACTCCAATCCAAGGCAAAAATAGCTAACAAAATTCCATTAGTCCCTTGGCCGAAAGATCCATAAACTATCATGAATATTCCACTAGAAAATTCATGATAACCAATCTAATAAATTATAATCCAAAATCCAAAATCCACACTATGAGGGTTTATTTCTCTTTAGACTTTTGGATTTGTAAATTATTGTTTACTGTGTATGCATGAAAATTATAATGATGCAGAAAATAGAGAACAAAAAAATAAAAACTCACAAGATACCATTATTAACACAAGATATATCGTGGGAAAGAGCCTTTTGGGAGAAAACCCAGCCATAAGGGGAGGTTGCTCTACTCTCTCTTTTAGAATAGAAAATGAATGTAAGTACAAAAAAGTAATGCTTATGGCCCATGGGATACCAATGCACAAATACTCTCTATGTACTCTCTCCCTATCCATCTCAAATACTTTTCTTATCTATGGAAAAAAATGCACTTGAAAGGAATGGTACCCCATTTCCTCTCAGTGCCCTAGTTACAACACATCGTGTTAGCCTACTAATGGTTAGGTTTGACTCCTTTAACTCTTAATTATAGTTACAATATGGACTCTTCTAGAGTCTTCTTCATCATGATCATGTGGCTAGTCACTTTTCTATGATTAATGAGGGATGACATGGCATCCTCTTCAATTATAGTGGCCAAAATAGGAAGTTCAACTTTTGAGTGGCATAACTTTTGCATAGAGAGTTTGATTAAGACAATTCTTGCATTGTTGGAAAGGTATCCACGTGAAGAAAAGGGGAAAATGATGTTGCACTAAAGAAACAAATTTTTAACCCCCAAAATATTGTTTGATGCCTAAAAATTCTCTTGGAGGATTTCATACCCCATTTTGCCAAAATGGTTCTGTTTGGTCAATTTAGAGATTCCTAAATTGCTATATTAATTGTCAATTTGGGAGTCATAAACTATTGAAGTGCGGCGCACTATATATGCAAGATAACCTATTTCTTACTTTTTGTCGTTTTTTATTTTTTATGTCGTTTTTGGGTTTATCTTTGTTGATTTCCTAATGTGAGATGGAAATTCTAAAAGACAAGTATGGATATAAATGTTCAAGGCAATGATGTCCTTTAAACTGATTTCCAAAAATTCAAACTTTTCAAAAAGGTTTTAAAACATGCACTGATGAAATTAATTCCTAAAAGAGAATGAAAACGTGCCACTATTCTAATTAAACAAACAATGAACTATTGATAATGAAACCATTATCCTTGCTGCTGTCTAAATACAAAAGAAACTGAACTCAAAGAAATCCAAAAATTGCAAGCAAATTAAAGCTAAAATCAAATTACATCAACTCATATTCTGACCCCTCACCATTAGTCTCGTTATGGCTTTGGAGGTAATCGTAAACAACTTTAGCAATCTGATATCTAATTTGCAGAAAATAAAACTGAAATCAAATTACACACTCATACTTCAATCCCTCACCATTAGTCTCGCATTGGCTTTCAGAGGTAACTGATAATGACATGAGCAATTTAATATATAACTTGCAAAAAAATAAACTAATATCAAACTACACACTCATACTTCAATCCCTCACCATTAGTCTCGCTATGGATTTCGGAGGTAAATGAGAATGACATGAGCAATTTAATATCTAATCTAACTAATAAAGAAAATGAACAAAACCGAAATAAATAAAACAGTGCTAGAATTAAAAACTAAGAAAAATAAATCAGTAGAAAGACAAGATTGATTCCATGTCATTAGTCATTGTAAAACTATGTGAAAATGCCTGGGCTGCCTATTGTAATCTGGAACAAAGATAGCGATCAGTTAACAGTAGTATAAAAGCATGTAAAATTATTGACAGAAATAACACGTTAATACTATAGGAAATGCAATATATACAAGTGAATAATTATGGCATCATGAACGTAGGGAAATAAAGCATGAAACTATACAGCAATAAACAAAACCTCGGTGTGTACAGGGGTCCTCTATACAACCTCGGGAAATCAACTATCACCCACGATTTGTGCTTATAAACAGAGTCTTCTCATGTATTCAAAATGCAGTCATAATAAAGAAATAATGTCACGGCATAGTGGGCTCGTTAAGAGTCAAAATTACATTACAAATGCTAACTATTATGTGTATGGGAACGCATTATTTATAAGAGAAGATGACATAACTGATTTCCTAGAAACAACACCGATAGAGGACACGTGAACATCGACGTCTAGGGATATAGCATTATGGTTGCTGTGGTGATTAAATCTATTGAGGGTGGCTGTTGGATTTGCCTTATGGAGCAGTCCATAGGTTTTGATATGTCCCATGAAATCTACAAATGGACATGCAAGTCTTCACGTGGTGAAAAACGGAGTTCTGTCACCGTAGGACTCTTATGTTGACCACCACTTGACTACCTTTCACCACGGCCTTCTTTGATGAATTCGACTGAGCCAATAGGACTCAGCCCATGTCCACATCATTTCCAGCTTGCCCATGTGGCTCGATTTCCCTGAAGACACATGCAATATAGACTTTAACAAAAAGGTTGTGGAAAGTTGAACTGGCTGTGGAAAGTGACAAGATTCCACAGCTTAATGAGCAAAAATCTAATTCAAATAGCAGACAAAAAACATAGTTAGGAAACCACTTTATATGCTCTTTTTAAACTAATATGCAATGATGTTGACAGCTTAGGAGGTCTAGGTAAATGGAAAAATTCTAGAAAGGTGTATAGGAAAGATGCAAGTTTGGGACTCAACAGGTTTCCACTAATTAAAATAGTACTATAATTTTATTCCTCCACTTTTTCAACTCTGAAAGCATCAATATGGATGAAAACGATATAATGATCCAATTCTGATCACTAGAACCTGGTCAACTAAGCCTTCTCCACTCAGCTTCATAAGACATTACAATGAAGTCTTCCTAAGCCATTTAAAGGCTCCATTACATGGAATAAATGGGCATAAAAACGTGGGAAACCAAAACCATGGGCCCAACACCCAGCCAAAACCACCATTGTTTGACCAAGCAACGTTAACTCTTTTACCAAGTCAAGTTTTATTGGACAATCCCCTCTTCAAGCTTGACTTGGGGTTCCCCTTAACTAAATCTAGCCAAACTTGGCAATGTGAACAAACCTACTCACCTCCAAGCCCTACCCCCTCAAATTGTATATCCAAGTTATCTATTGATTTTACATTATCCTTATCATCTAGGTCTAACTCTGGGTGATACATAGGGAAAATTTTAAGGATGGGAATTTATTTTAAAGTTTAGAAAACTTGGTGAAATTCCTAGTCCATAATATGAAAATTGTAAAATGTTTAGTAATATTTTGTAAAAATATTTGATATCTAATGATTTTATAATAGGCTATATAAAATTTTGGCGATTTTTGAGGTAAAGTAATCTTTTACTATAAAATTTGGGTGAATCATTTTTAGAAAAAAAAGTAGCAAATATTTCTTTTGGAAAAAGCATGCAAAATTAACCCACTTGCAAATATTAGCCCCTAAAATTTACCTTGATGATACACTTCAAACACTTCATATATACATCATATTCTCTCCTCTTGCATGCTTAGGACCAATGCCCTAGGATATTCCTGCCACATAACTCATTCAAGGCATTAAAAATCTTTTCATGCCATCTCCTAGTTCACTATTCTAATTGGTACCAACATGATACGTGGACTCCAAACACAACATTGAATTCAGTCCACTTTCACACTCATAATTTACTATGACCTCCATATGACCCTTTCTTAGCCATATGGATCCATTATCATATCTTTAAAACTAATAGCTATGGCCTATTAAGTGATCAATCCACTGATAACCCAACTTGTAACTTTTTCATATGGATCTACATAGCAAAACATCTCGACCATCATATAGCTTCTATAATATCTATGTGACATCCCTCTAGATGGACTTGATCTTCTGCCACTAGTCAGATTTTTCCAAGATCTAGTCCTTGTCATCTTGTCATGCATCTTCGGTGACTCGACTTCCCACAATATAGGTGCTCATGTGCACCACAATGGCCTATATGGGCCCTTAAACATGGCACATACTAGCATTAAGAACCCAATCCTCTAGTATCATCCTTATTGAATTTTTAGCACACTTTTGTTGTAGGATCATGTGTCTTCTTCTTATGAGATTTCTCAAGAAATTCAGGTGAGTGGAAGGTTTTCTCTTCTACCATAACCCCCATGAGTTATAAAAACCCTCAAAACATAAGTCACGGGGACACTAGGCATATGATTTATGCATTCCTCAACCAACAAACTTAATCTCTTGTGCTTATCTTTCCCCACTTGATCGCTCTCACCACAACCTGCATGGATATGTAGGAATACTTATACCACCATAAATACATGACACACTTTCCTATCGATATTGGCATCACCTTCACCCAACCCCTTGTTTCCCTTTCCATGCATAGACGTCTTTGACCCTCAAGGAATAAGCACATGCCTATGAATAATGTAAACTTTGAAATGGGAAATGATACTATTACTTGTTTCATAGAGATAGCAAAAAAGTGACTGGATTTTGAAAAGGGGTGACGCAGAACACACATGTTTTTTTAGAGCATAGTTTCTGGCACTTTCAATTTTTTTTATGTACATTACGTTTCAGAATGGTAGTGATTTTCATGTCGATTTAAAAAAGTGGTAATTCTGCATCGGGCCCTTTTTTTAAAAGACTTATTTTTTGACTTTAAATTTTCTAATGTATGAAATGTAAATAATTATTTTCTAAATTTAATAATTTGAAGTGGTCTTCTTCTTCATATTTCTTGTTTTTTTTGTAGTGAGGTTTTATTATTTTGCATATTTAAAGAAGAAGGTCGATATTTTGAATTTTTTATATTCTACATATTTATACATCGTTAATTAATTTTTCAATCCACATGAAATAATTGTCTCTAAAAAACAATAATTTTTAACAATTGACATAAAAATAGCCATTTTCAACATAAATATAACTAAAAAATACACATTTGATAATTTTTTTGTAATTTTTCGCTGGAAATGACATGTCAAAATCACAATTTTTGTAGGAAAATTTTAACTAAAATGGTTATATAATAGTTTGTGTTATGAATTTCATGTCATAATAATAATAATAATAACTGTTTTTTTCATAAAATAATGATTAACATAAAACTTAATGCGAAAATCACATAATATAAATATTGAATGCATAATAACATTAATTGAGTGCTTATTTTTCTCATAAAATGTCAATGTCAAAACATTGCAACTATAAATAATTAATATGTACAAAAAATGAGCTTGATTTCCAAGAATAACTTAAATTTAATCAACAATGTCATATAATCCAAACTCTTCGTCCTCTAGAGTTTCATCATTGTCTTCTCCCACAATATTTTCTGCTTCATTTTGCTCATTTTCCTCTTCTAATTGATCTTTGATGTCTGCGAATCTCCCAATGCATGCCTTTCCAATCATTCCGTGTAATGGTGGTTAGTGTTTCTTTGCCTTTTTTCCACATGTGATTCACTAAAGTCCCCTTCCTTCAACCCAATTTCTTGCATTGCATCTGGAAGAAATTAAAGAGCATTAATTTTTTGCTTAATAAAATTGCACTGTATTGAATCTTTTTCAATGGCAATGCAATTTCTTCCTTTTTTAAGGCAACATGCTAGTGTTGTACCAAACTATCAAGCACAAAAGAAATAATGAAGTAAATTAGTACAATGACATATAAATTAAGAAATAACATATTATAATTCAATTCCATATAATAAAACTTACCCGAGCTAGAAAATAAATCCAGAATCCAATCTCTTTCATTTGAACATATGTCTATAAGATAGTTAATTAATAATTTTGGTTTTTTATAAATGTTAATTATCTCTCCTTTTGTTTCTTTGTCTTCACATGTTAGTTTTCTCATAAGAACATCATAAGTCAGTATTTGGATATGACTCTTTCCATCTACTCAATTAAAAATCATAGACATATAGCTATCATCTTTTGCCCAACTATCAATATGGATGAACTGACAATCATTTATAAATAGTTGATCTTCACGGTTAAAAAGATTTGAATTTTACCTATAACATGAAATAGTAAAAGTTCAATTAACTTGTACATAAATGAATTTTTTAACATTAATCAAGTATACATTTTAAACGTTTTACCATGTAAGCTGCATCCTTGAATTTGTTTTCCCCTTGAAGCTTGACAATAACATTGCTATTTGTGTGTCCTAATGAAATGTCACAAATCTCCATAATGGTGATGACGTGACTTCTAGAAATCCCACGACCACTTTACTAAGAGCTTGATAATTATAAGGGTCACTATCATAGTCAATTTTTGGAATATTAAAACCATGGGGAATATGTGCAATAACTAGGGCATAATCCCTTTTAGGTATGAGTTTAGCAATGTCTTCACAATTGCCTTGTATTACTTGATATTGAATAGTGTCAAGCCCATTCCAATGAAATGAGTAAGAGTTGGATCAATTTCAACATTCTTAGTACATTTCTTTTTTAGTCTTTCGATCTTAATTTTTTCAATAACAGTTATGAAACTATTTGGAGCTCCATTTGCATCCTTGTTCATTTTTTATAAAATAAACAAATATATGTGTAAGTTATAAATTAAAAATAGTATACAGATGAATAAAAATGAATGTATAAATCAACATACCTCTTTAAATGCAAGATAAAAAAAATTAATGTTGATGTAGAACTTGAATATAGATAGTTGCATGCAATATCATCCCAACAATCTTCATTCAACAATTTAACCATTTGTTCTTGAATTTTCATGTAAACTTTGTGACTGCATAGATAAAGTAAAAAAGTTAATATAATGATATGTATAACAAATACTACCAAGAACAATATGTTATATTTAAAAGAAAATTATAATCTAGAAATAAATAAAAATAATTCAACAAACTTACTTTTGAAATTCCTTAGACATTTCCTCCAATGAAAATTCCCCTGACCTCACAAGAGATAATATTTCTTTGACAATGTTTTCATCCTTCACTCCTTGCAATGCTCTCCAAGGTGTGATAGTCATATCTTTTCGAAGTTGCTTCATTTTAGGACCTGATTTATTGTTGCTACATATCAATGGTTTAGACCTGTTGACCCTTTTTTTTAATGCCAATGTTCTCCTACATGCTAAAAATTTCATTAATCAATTCCCATATCTCTCGAGTTCTAAATGCCAACTGGAAAATGTTATCAATACCTTTGAATAAATCAACAACTCTATCACGTTTTGAATTAATTTTCTCTTCAATTTGATAGCCTATTTTCATACAACATTCCTTTCGAAAATCTACAGTAACATTTAACTTGTCCCCACCACATTTTTCTTCAAATTCACTATGAATAAATCTAACCTTTGGATGAAATTCATAGAAATCCTATATTCATTATCTGAATTATGATCCCATGCCACTAAATTTGCTTTTGTATTTGATAAACCAGCATAAATGATACATTTCATTGTTTCAAAATGTGGGTTATTGGGATATTCCTCTATAAATTGTCTTTGAGCTTCTATAGAACGGTTCCCCTCAAGCACATAATAATTGTATTCAAAACATTTTGACTTATCAAATGCTTCTTTGTTGCGAACTTGATCTGGATAAAAAAGAAGCACATAATTAACCACATGAGCATATGGAGTGTACCTCATCAATGTCTTCAAGTTGTGAACATGCATATGGTGTGGCTTTCTGATTTGATATTTACATTGTCCTTCACTTGGCTTATAGATTTGTCTGACATTAAGTTGAAATGTACAACCACCCTCAATTAAGTTTCTCTTTGTCAAGTTCTGTCGAATGGAATTTTATTTTGTTTTGATAATGCCATCCTCTAAATCAGCTCATGGTGCAATGATTTCTTTTCTTTCTTTTGAAGTTTCACTAGGTTCTTTACTATTGGTAATGACTACTTCCAAATGTTCAACTTTACTTTTCTTCCTCATAACATTCTCATCATTAAGTAGAATAGATTTATTCTTGGGCATTGTTACTTTTGGTCTTTTACGGCTCTTCTCAATTCCAATGTCATCCTTAGTAATGACAACATATTCTTCACTGCCAATTTCAACTTCCTCATCTTCAAAAGTAACCTGTCTACCTTTGCTAGATTTATCCACTAGAGGATCTTTTTTCTGATCCCTTAGATGTAGTTTTGTAGCATCATGAATTACAACATTTTTCTTGTTTGCCATATCTTCTTCTAACATTGAGTAGAAACTACTGACAAATTTCATAATATCATGTTTTATGAAGTAAACGCCTCCCAACCTAATTGAACAAATTTCAACAAAATGCTGCCAAACAAAATATCATATGCCAATAAAAACAAAGTTATAAAAATATAGTGAGACACTTATAAGAATGCAAAACAAAAATATAAATAACAATACTTATGATATTTTGTGTCATCTCATTTACAATTTGTTTACACAACTTTGTAGATACATCTCTCATGTCATATGATAACTGGTATTTAATCCATTCATCTGATTTGGGTGGTTTTGTCAGTATGTAAACAACTTCATTGTCTGCTACTAAACACATGTCTATGACCTTTCCCATCACCTCATAAATTCCATTATCATTAGGTATATCAACATATAGATATATCTGCACATTTTGGTTTTCTCTTTCTTTCACATACCAGATATTTGTTGAAAGTTTCACTTCTTTTGATTTATTCCAGTATGAAACCATCTTCTTATTGCTTGAGGCACTTGAAAGATTTCCAGCCATTAGCTCAAGTGGGGTTCATTCAACATTGTTTCTTGAAGATCCACCTTTAAGAGTCTTTGGTCCAGAAAGATTCACATAAATCTTCTTTGATGCCATTTTCCTGAAAAAAAGGCACATATAAATCAGTAAATCACAAAAAAATAATAACTTAAATTAAGGACGAAAATGATCAATGATAGTTAATTTTGTAAACCATAAAAATTTAAAAAAAAATAAGAAATTTAAACAATACAACGCCCTACCGTTCCACCTTGAAAATCGGCTGCCAACCGAGCTAGTCGTTGGGTCCGACCCCTACCCCACCCTCTCGCCCAACAAACTACCCCCCCTCCTGATCCCAACCCGCCCCACCCAGCCATAGCCCCCCGTCCCTACCTGGCGGTACTCTTCTAACCACATAAAGGGGGGTGCGGCACCACCACCCGATTTCTTTTTAACAATACTCACAAGTGTGTACTATGCTTGCTTTCTATACTTGGTTTATTTTTCAATCCTCAAATTATAATCTTTCATTAACGTGAAAAAAAAATTCATACATCATTCATTCATTACCATTATTCAACACAAGTTAAAAACGGATATAAATAAGGAGAGGGACAATATGAGTCTACCCACTACTCTCTATTCACCTTGCCACAGCTCTACTCCACAGTCACTCCCAACTCGTCATGCCAACTGCCCACGTGTTTCACCCAACTCACCCGTCCAACCAACCGAGAACCTCATTGTCCGAGCTCATCACACACCCAGTCACCATGTCACTCACACTGGTTAGCCAACTCGTTGCACTCCCGTTTTACCTTCACTCGGGTGCGTTCAACCCAACTCGCCTCACTCGGCCAAGACACGACACTCATTCACCATATTGACCTACTTGGCACCTTCACCAGATCTCGCTCACCTCATCTGGCATGCCTACCCATGGTCTACCTAACTCACCTCATGTGTGCCCACCCAGCCTATAGCCAAACCTATGACCCGACTCCCATTTTCTGCACGTTGTTCTGAACTGCGACCATGCCTGTTGCTTGACATGTGGCCTGAACGTGCCGAATTGCTTGTAGCCCTTCGCTTCCTATGGCCATTCACTGCCCGCAACCACCTGAAGCTTGTTCTGTATCTATTGTGGCTTCGTGCTTTGACCCTGGTGTCCACCTGCACTTTGCCAAGGTTCAGAACTCCAAACATAACTCGCACCCTTCACTTGGCTTGAAAGCTTGAAGACTTCGCTTGTTGTTTTAACCCACCAATCCTTCATGTTATATATATGATGGCTCACCCATGGTAGGGGCTTTGGCTTATGGCCAAGCCGACCCATCATTTAAGGTTTCACTATCTTTCATTGTCGGCCATGGTGTGGGGCGTCCACGCACGGGACCGCCCACCCATATAAGTCTGCCACCCATCTCCAAAACTTCGTCATTTTTAGGATGACTTTCGTGGTGCACAAGGCTTGTTTCCTCCATTCGGCCAGCTCGTCGCACCGTGTGGGCGTGCCCTAACTCACGAGTTATCTCCAAAATCGTCACTTGCTCGTCATGTGCCCTTCACCAACCCTCACATCACACAATGACTCATGGAGTCTCACATCCTCCCCCACCTCAAGTCATTGTTGCCCTCAACAATTCTCCATCCTAGCAACCATCTATTTACAATACTTTCAATCAACCACTATCGCAAAGTGCTACTAGCTCCAACATCCCAAGGAGCCTATAATGTTTTCCTTCACTCCAATGTCTCACAAACCATCAGCTTATGTCCCCATAAACAGGAAATCTCCTTGATCCATGACTTCAATCAGTCCATATATTGAAAACATCCTTGAAACATATGTAATATGACTATCTCCACCATGTATCGTCCATCATGTGAACCTCTGCATAACACTCCAGCCAACACAACACCTTAGTCGAAACCAAGACATCTATCTCACACAAACTTGGCGCATTGCATCCCCCCATGTCATTCAACTAGTTAGGTAGCTAATTCAACTATAATGCTCAACCCGTGAGAATGTATCTTCTCCATGCCACCGTCGATTGTTTGTTAGCATCCTACCACAATCTCAACTCGATCAAGAATCTGTCCAAAATAAGCCATGCTCAGGTCCATGGTATGCCCATCCCATCTGAAACATGTTTTCCATGATGCTAGTTCCAATGTGTTGCTATAAAGCCGCATTCATTCCTACAGCATCAACCTGTCAAATAAAGAAGCCTCCTCCAAGGCCCCTTTTCAAGGTGGTGCAACCCTTCTAAGTGCTAAGACCATTGCACCAACCCATCTGCAAGGTTTTCTATCGAGAAAGGAGGGCCAGGAAGTTCCCTGCCTGACTCTCATCCACCCATGTTGCAAATTGATGTTGTGTTTTCAAGTACTTGTGCACAGCTTCAACCTCATCATGTGTACACCCAATCTTCCCAAGAATGTCTTCTATCAACTGAAATTCATATATGCTCATGGCATACTTGAAAAACTCCACTATGCCAATTGGATCTCTGCTTATGTAATCTTCCCCAACCACTACCTCTAAAGAAATATTCGAACTTCCTTCATCTGGAACTCCATTGTGAAGATATTTGCTAGAAGATTCTCCTGTCCAGTGTCTCAAGATATGTGAAATTGATTTTCCACCCTCACCTTTCCTTCTAGCTCTTGCAGTGAAGTCTACTAACTTTCCTTCCTTCGTTATTTGAGTCATACTCCCAAGTCCTCTTTGCTCCACATTAACAAGCTTCACATTCGGATCCTTTGGATGAAAATTCATAGAAGTCTATACCCCAAGCAACTCTTTCTATTCATCAGAACAAACAAGGTTCCCCCCTTCAGCTATAATCAAGAGAATGTCTCATCCACCATTGGTATGGATTGTGTATCCTTAAAGAAGTCTAGACCCAACACCATAGAATGATCAGCCAAGTCCACGATCCTCAAGTCCAACTTTCCAAACCAAGAGCCCACTCTCACCTGAATGTTCTCAATCACACGAGTCACAGCTTTCATGGTAGAGTTTACTACTTTGAAAGCACTCCACTCTCTCCCCACTTTATCTTTCTTCCCAAAAGACTTTGTTGCTTTCCTACTAAGGAAACTATGAGTAGCTCCCATGTCTACCAAAGCTGCAAATCTCTTGCCACATATGGTCACCTACACAAAACTTAGCTTCAAGGCATAAACATCATCTTTTGGCTTGATCTTGCATCTTACTTCACCAACCTTATTCAATAACTCAACCTCAGAGGAGTCTATCAACTTGTGCTTTGACCTGACTTCCTTCCTAAGGTATTTCACCTCCTTACTTGCCTCTTCTATGCAAGTTGATCCTGGTTCCACCTGAATTCGTTCAAACTTATCCTCCATCGATCCCTGCTTAAGTGCACCAATCAAGTGTCCATTGACTCCTTCTATACAAACTGAACTAAGCCTCCAAACATCTGGTTGAATGTCTCAGTAATAGTCCCCAAGTCCATCAATGTAATCGAGTTCATCTTTCTCTATCGCCATGATATTTCTACGAAGAAAGTCCTTCTTTAATTTTTCCTCAAGCTGCTTGAATTTTTCTTCCACCATAGTTCTTTTCTCCCTCAACTGAACTCTTTCATTCATGAGTTCTTGGAGCCTAATATCACCTTGTTGGATCTCTTCATCAAGTCCATTGAGTTCATCAGTCTCCACATAGAGATCGTTCAAGTCTTCCCACAAATCTGTTATCCTCCTCCCTATATGTATGAAGGGTTCCTACTCTTGTACAAAAGCTTCATAGCATTTCTGTGTTTCTTCTTTCCAATAATCAACCATGTTTTTTAACTTTCGAAATGCTCTTTTGATCATCTCCATTTGTTCGTCAAGTGTTCACTACCTATTTTACCTTCAACAATCATTAGCCTTCAAAAATCACATGGGTACCAATTGTGACAACGATCAGCTTGTACCACTTCACTTGCAATTCTAAATCACCAAAGCTCGCAAACTATGGAGCTCTGATACCACCTATCACACCCCTACCCTAGTGGTACTCTTCCAACCACACGAAGGGGGTGCGGAACCACCACCAATTTTCTTTTTAACAATACTCACAAGTGTGGACTACGCCTACTTCCTACGCTTAGTTTCTTTTTCAATTCGCCAAGTATAATCTTTCGTTAACACAATAGAAACTTTCATACATCATTCATTCATTACCATTATTCAACACAAGTGCACATTGGATATACATGAGGAGGGGAAACTCTCTGCAATATGAGTCTACCTAAATAATAATGATCATATTAGGTTTTACACAAAACTCTCAAATTTGTAATTTTTACATGTTTGGCCTACACCACTGTGCAACTTACACTTTCATCGGGCAGAGGCACCCACAGGTCACCTTCACCATTCCTTTGCTCAGAAAATCGTTTGGCATTTTGTGCCCTTCATTCAGTCACCCATGCAGCGTTGCTAGTTCGTGTCGCCCACCTAGCACACACGTGCAACTTGCCTCACTATCACACCAACCTGTTGTTGTTCATCGACATTCTAACTGTCTTCTAGCTCATCATGCAACCACTACTCACCCGACTCGCCCTGGGCACGCCGACCACTCATCATTCACCGTGCCCACAACTCTACTCCATGGTTGCTCCCAGCTCGTCATGCCGACCGCTTGTGCACTCCACCCAACTCGCTTGTCCAACCAACCGAGCACCTCACTACTTGAGCTCATCACTTGATAAGTCACTGTGTCACCCGCACCAGTTAGCCAACTCGTCACACTCTCATTTTACCTTTGCTAGGGCATGTTCAACTCGACTGGCCTCACCTGTCTGAGTCACCACACCCATTTACCATTTTGACCTACCCGGCGCCTTTGCCCGAACTCGCCCGACACACCTACCCATAGTCTGCCTGATTCACCTTGTGTGCACTCGCCCAGCCTATGGCCAAACCTACGACCCGACTGCGATTTTCTGCACATTGTTTTGAACTGTGGCCTCACCCGCTACCCGACCTGCGGCCTGCACACGTCGACCCACCTGCGGCCACCCAAAGCTCGTTCTGTATCTACTGTGGCTCCATGCTTTGGCCCTGGTGTCCACCTGCACTTCACCAAGGTTAAAAACTCCAAACTTAACTCATACCCTTTTCTTGGTTCGAAAGCTTGAGGACTTCACTTGTTGTTTTAATCCACCGTTCATGTGTGTTATATATACGATGACTCGCCCATGATAGGGGCTTCGACCTATGGCCAAGCCAACCCATCATTTAAAGTTTCACCATCTTTTACCGTCTACCACCCATCTCCAACACTTTGTCATTTTTTAGGATACTTTCGCATCGCACATGGCTTGTTTCCTCCGTTCGGCCAGCTCGTCGCACCGTGCAGACATGTCCCAACTTGTCGGTTACCTCCCAGGTCATCACTTTCCTATCATGCACCCTTAGCTGACTCTCACATTGCACAATGACTCATGGGGCCTCACACTAGTGGCCCAACGACCTGCGAGGGTGGCGACTGATTCCAGAATCGACCTGCCACCCCTGCAGGCTGATTCCGATCAATTCCGAGAATTGACCTGCCACCCCCGCAGGCCGTTAAGTCGTCGGGGTGAGGCGGGATGCCAGGTAGCTAGCATCACCTCCCCTAAACCATAGGCTCATTTGGTCACCGTGACAATTACGGGGCCCACCATGCGCACTATAGGCATAGTGGGTAAATTTGGGCCACAAAATTTTTTAATTTTTAAAAAGAAATTTAAACTTCATTAAACTTATTTAATTTTAAAATTTTCAAAGTAGAAAAATTAACTAAGCTTTCAAATGGGCGAATCCTTAGTTGAATATGTTGTTGATAGAAATGTAGCTACTCCACAAATTCACTCCAAGTCATTTAACAAACCTCAGAAAACATTGATGTGATGTGAGTAATAGTGATAATGAAATTTATTATATAGGTGAAATTACAGAAATGTTTTACCGTACGATTAATGTGGGATTAATTTGTTTTAACAAAAAATTAACAGGTTAACTTTGGTATGGCGATATAGGAAACTATGGTATGGCGATATAGGAAACTATGTTAAAATGAATATTATGGAATTCTTTTATAGCACGATGAATGTGAGACTAATTTGTTCTAGAAGGTACTATAAAAAATAAAAATAAAAGCATTCAATTGTCTAGTAAATATTATATAGTTTAACTATAAAATAATTTAGGTAAAAGATTTAGTTACAATTTTAAATTAAAGATTTATTTCATAAAAATAAAAAATTAATAATTAACATCCTCAACGACCATATCCACTTGAATTTCCTTCTTGCATCAGAGTGCCCAAATTTTTTCAATAAATTGTGGAAGAAAATAATGGAGGGAAATACATGAAACAAAATTTTTGGAGGGAAAAATTTTGGCAAAAAGTTTTGGAGGGAAAATTTCATTTTTTAAGATATATAATATCATTAGGAGAGTCTACATTTGTATCATTCAACCTCTTCGATTTGAAAGGGATGGATTCTTTCGATAGTGAAGTTTCGCTTTGTGAAGAATCAAAATCTTCATGGCGTAACAACTATATTCATATTTATGAATATAATGGAAATTCTTCCACTATGACTAGAGAGTTAATTCTTCCACTTAGTCCTAATCCTAAGGACTATGAGAGCAGCACTGATGAAAGATGGGATGAATAATTTCAAATAAATAAAGAGTAATGGTTTCCACTTAGTCCTAATCCTAAAGATTATGAGAGCAACAATGATCAGGAGCATGATGAAGAATTTCAAATGAATGGAGTGTCACGATTTCCACTTAGTCCTAATCCTATGGACTATGAGATCAATAGTGATGAAGAAAATGATGATGAATTTCAAAAGAATGGAGTGTCACAGTTTCCACTTAGTCCTATTCCTATGGACTATGATAGAAGCAGTAATGAAGAGCATGATGATGAATTTCAAAAGAATGGAGTGTCACGGTGTCCACTTAGTCCTAATCCTATGGACTATGGGAGCAGTAGTGATGAAGAGAACGATGATGAATTTCGAAAGAATGGAGTGTCACAGTGTCCTCTTAGTCCTAGTGCTATGGACTATGAGAGCAACATTGATGAAGAACATGATGACAAATTTCAAAAAAATGGAGTGTCACAGTGTCCACTTAGTCCTAATCATATGGACTATGAGAGCAACAATGATGAAGAATTTCAACTAAGTAGAGTGTCACACTGTCCACTTAGCCCTAATCCTATGGACTATGAAAGAAACAGTGATGAAGAACATGATCAAGAATTTCAAAGGAATGAAGTGTCACACTGTCCACTTAGTCCTAATCCTATGGACTATGAGAGCAGGAGTGATGAAGAGAATGATGAAAAATTTCAAAAGAATGGAATGTCACAGTGTCCTCTTAGTCCTAATCCTATGGACTATGAGAGCAACAATGTGAAGAGCATGATGACGAATTTCAAAAGAATGGAGTGTCACGGTGTACACTTAGTCCTAATCCTATGGATTATGAGAGTAACAGTGATGAAAAGCATGATGAAAATTTTCAAAAGAATGGAGTGTCACGGTGTCCTCTTAGCCCTAATCCTATGGACTATGAGAGCAGTAGTGATGAAGGGCAGTATGAAGCACTAGTCCTAATCCTAAGGACTATGAGAGTAGCAGTGACAAAGGACAAGATGTAGCATTTTTAGTAAGTAAACAGTCACATTTTCGACGTAGTCCTAATTATATGGACTATGAGAGCAGCACTAACGATGCACATGAGGAAGAATATCCAATAAACATCAAGTCAAATTTTCCATTTAGTCCCAAATCTAAGGACTATGACAGTAGCACTGAAGAAGGGGAAGATGAAGAATATCTTTCAAGTCAGTATTTGAAAAGCGCAACTAATCATTGTGTGAATAACATTCCTCAGAATGACGATGAAAATGCTTATACAAATGATGATCCAATGATGGAGATGTTGCAAAGAAATATTGTATCGAGGAGTAGGAGCAGTCCTTTTTATATCAATCCAAGATTTTCTAGTTATACAAGGGGTAGAGTAGAATATCTGATGAGAAGAAGTTATATCAGCACTCTCATTTCAAGTGAATGTTGTCAAAAAGATTGCTTAAAACATATGGATTTCAAATTTGCATTAGAGAAAAGGAAGAGATATTTGTCACTGAATAAAAGCATCCAAAATTCATATTTAGTTGGGTGCTTTCAATCTACATTATCAAGTTATGATTATCATATTGGGTCTTTATTTATTTGTAGAAAGGCTTTCAAAATGTTTCATTTGATGGGTAATTTTCATCTCTCAAGAATCCAAGAAAATTTGGAAAAGGATCCCACATTTTATTCAGAAGACATCATAAATGACAATTTGGGCCATTATCAAATATTGCAATGTCATGGATGAAATATTTATTTTCAAAGCATGGATAGTGTATTCCAAATAGAGACACAATACATATTCTAGATAACTTTTCAAGATGAGAAATCTAAAACTTATACAAAGAATATGCAGAAGGTTCTAAAGGACATGGTTGGTTTATTACATATCAATATTTTGTGAAGGTATGGAAGAAAGAATTCAACGTTTTCTGTATTCCTAAGAAGACAAGGATGGGGATTTGTAGTACATGTGCTTCTCTTAAATAAAAAATGGACATATGTGAAGGGTCAGAAAGAGGTAAGCATTCATAACTTAACTTTTAAAATTGTATAGTCATGAACTATGAAAATGTATTTCTTAATGTCTTTCTTTTATGTTGTGTAGATTCAATTGTCAAAGAACATCAGGAGCATCGTGAACAACAAACAAGTGAAAGGAAAAAGTTGTACAAGCATCGAAAGAAGTGTTATGATAATCCAAATAAATATTTGGGTTTGATAATTGATGGTATGGACTAGAAGAAAACACTTTTACCACATTTTATTCGCACACCCAAAAATTTATAGGAGGAAAATTTTATCTAGTATCACTTGGTCGGTTGCATGGTCTTCAATGAGAAAATGTTGCCAAGGGTGTACTTCACAGCTCCAAATATTCATAATGATGCAAATCTGACAATAACCATAATACATGATGTGCTTTCTCATTGGTCTGGTAATATTATTGAGGTTTTGTATCTACAATTGGTCAACACTTGCTGTGAAAACAAAAATCAAGTTGTTTTTCGATATCTAAACATGCTTGTTGAATTGAGAATATTTCAGAAGGTAAAGGTTGGTTTCCTTCTTTTAGGGCACACTCATGACCATATTGATCAGATCTTCAGTCATTTTTCAGTCACGTTCACGAGGAAGGAAGTTGGGAGCTTGCTACCATTAATTGAATGTATTAAGAAATCATACATGCTAGAGCCTACTTTTGGTGAGTTGGAAAAATTTGTTGACATGCGAAGGTTTATTTTGGGATCGCATGGTGAGGATAAATCCATTGAACAACTTAATGACATTAGCTTCCAACATCAATTTAGTAGCAAACAAATTGATGGGAAAACACTAATATGGGGCAAGACGTATTCAACTACTGCAGAATGGGCACCGTCATTATGTTTGGAATTTTTGAAGTTCATTCCAGATCATCCAATATTTGCATCAAAAATATTGTTATTACAATCAGTTGGTGAAGTTCATAATGCATGTACACATAATAGAGATAAAAATTATTTGATTTCCTAGAAGAAATTAAAAAAAGTATTAGATATAGATATGAGTACTTTGACATTGCTGATTCAGTTTGGTGAGAGTCATTTTTCAATAATAAAAGTGATATAATTTCAACAACGACAAATGAAGATATACCTTTGAAAAATCCATTTATTTTGCCACAAAATGTGTCAAATTAACATGAGGAAATAAATATTGTTTAACAACAACAATCTCGAGGTATTATTAATTCTTCACAAGTAGAGGAAAGAGAGATGTATATTGGTTCCATAAGATCTCATGCACAACATGAAGCCATGGAAGACCTTTACAAGGGTTCAATACAAGATATTAAGAAGGGTTGCATGATTGCAGTGCTAGCATATGGAGATCCCAATGGCTCCCCTTTCTTGGTTGCTAAGGTTATAAAGGTCTTTAGAGAAAATGAGGATGTTACAGGTGTTGAAGTACATTGGTATGCCACAAATACACACCCATTCAATGGTTTGTATAAGCCAAAGATGGTAGTTGACAAAAAAATTGACAGAAAGAGAAAAAGACAAGGTACAAATATAAATCGCCGCCACACAGACCTTTTAAAATTGGAGGATGTTGACATACTTGTTCATGACTTCAAGTTAACAAAGAGAGGAAATCTTCGCTTCAAGACGATAGAGATTATGAAAAGGTTGTTACCTGAAGGAGCAGTGTTGAGATGGGAGTCTGCTGAAGTCAGTCATAGATTGAAAAGAATTTTGAAACCTAAAATGGTGGCATGCACGTGGACTCAGATGGGGCACTAGTTGATGAGAGAGAAACATATGGAACATCTTCGTCTACATCCAGTCATTCATCTAAAGATGTGAATTCTGATGGTGTGTAAGAAAATATGAGTGATTTTTAATAATTGTCTCAGACAGTTTATATAACTGATGTTTCGTCGTATCTTGAAATAAATTTTTTGAATTCCATATGGTGTTAAATCAGAAGTTATGAGTCATTTTTAATTTGTTGGATTATATGTCTTAATTATGATGATTTTTCTTGTTTAGAATATCTAGAATGCAACATTAAATTAGAAATATAATGTATGTCTCATTCAATATACAAATAATGACATTTTGATTAATTTAGTCATGTAATTTGTTCATAATGTAATGGTTTTTTAATTTTATGGCTGAAAAATTTCCAATTTTTTTGTATCTTTAATGTTATGATTGAAAACAATTATAATTTTAGCAATCTTTAGGGTGATATTATTATATGTTTAACAACATGGATGAAAACTAATAGAATTTTAATGTATTTCAGATCCCATTATTTTATCTTTATGTTCATTACTAAAACATGTTGAATTTATACTTAGGGAAGAAAAATGGTTTTCTACCAAAAAAACTAGTGTGCTTTTTTCCTAATAAACAACTGTTTTTTTGCACATAAAATTCAGTTTTATTAGCATTTCTTTAAATTGTTGAAAATTGACCCTAAAAAAGAAACCATCATTCTAGTATCAACACTTTTCGTTTTCAGAGTGGTTTTTGCACGAAAATTTCGTTTTCATTCCCATTTTTAAAACATGTTCAAAATTGACTCTAGAAAAATAGCCATCGTTCCAATATACACACTTTTCATTTTTAGCATTGGTTTTTATGTTTGTTCAGGGTTTTTTTGCCAAAGTTCCCATTTTGAGTTTACAGTTACCATTTCAAAGTTTACATTGTTTACGATGAAGAAATCACTAATGGAAAGAATAAGATTACCAAGAGAAGATTCTTATTCAAACCAACGATTGTTGGTATTAAGAGCATGCAAAACTAGTCGGTTAAGATTAATGACACTCTCCATCACTAATGACAGCTTGGATTTGAGTGTTGTAACATCCAATCTATGCTCCATAATGATTTTCTAGAGACCTTTTGCTTCCGTTTTCTCATAGAGGAACTTCGGGTCATTTTCAATCCTTCTTCATGGGCAGATGTATCTTACTATTATAAATGGGTGAGAGAGGTTTATTGTTTTTCTCTTTTGTCCAATTTTCCTTTGCGTTTCGGTCACTTATACTACAAACTCCTCTCATGCCCTTCACCTAGTTGCATAAGGATTGGGCTTGCATGGCAACAAAGTCCTCTTTTTTATGCTACACAAAATGACTTCATAAATTGGCACACTTATGGCTACTCACTCTTGCTCAGCCTCTTGAAGCCATTCGCTCATGCCATGCTGCATGTGGTGATATCTACAAATATATTTTTCATTGATATCTCCATATAGTAAACCAAATAAATCATTGGCAACAAAGGCACCCCCTAGAAAACCCCACTCGACGGTAAACCCAGATAACAAAATTCTATTAATCCCATGAAAAGCCCATCCAAGTCAACCAAGTGAGCCTTCACTTCTCACCTCACTGGCCCCTTACAATGAAGTCATCCAAATTCCATGAAAGAATTAATTACATGCAATCCAGAGGCAAAAAACCATGGGAAACCAAAACCATGGACCTAAAACCACCATTATTTGACCTAGCACCATTGACTTTTTTTACCGAGCCCAGTTTTAAATAACAATAGAAAGGGTGAAATGATGAAAAAATAGTGTGTGGAAGGGACCATGATGTGAAGGAAAACCTCAATAAAACTAAATGGTTGAAGGTCAAGCAAGGAACCAAAGAGAATAGCTATCAAGAATGAGGAAACTCAAAATCTCTAAGTCTCAAATGACACGTCAAAGAAAGGGTTAGATAATAAAGGAAAAAGCTTGCAGAAATGGAGTTTAAAGAGGAAGCTAAAAATACGACCTTGAAAATGAGAAACTAGGTAAATAAGATTAGATCAATGAAAAATAATAATGTGATGCCCTGCTCTACTTGGTATTTCTAGAAATCTCTTCTCTCATGCTCAAATTTCTCGTCTTACAGAATGAATGATCATCTTAGCTTGTAATGAAAATAATTTATGGGAGGTCTAGCTAGGACTCAACCCTTACAATGGATGCTAGCATCCATGACCTCACATCTTTGAAGTGATTAACCACTAGTGAAACCTAAGAATTAACTTAATACGAAAATCAACTAGCCAATATTATGAAATAGTAGTTAATTCAGATGATCATCCATGCATGGGCATACAACTCTTAATGACCTTTTCATTTATATTTATATTTATTTATTTGGGGGCAGGGCTAAAGGGTGCATGGCCACGTCCATTCCCATGTATACTTGTGGAATGATGGCCATGCACCCTCACACTTTCCATCATGTGGATGTCTCATTCGTAGATTCTTTTTGATTGGATTGATCTTCTAATAAATTTGAAATTAAGGTGAATTTATATATGTGTGTGTGTGTGTGTGTTACATGTTAACTCCATGTTAAAGATGAAAAGAGCTACACATCTCGCTTACATTAAATAATACACTTTTTTAAATCACAAATATTTTCGTATTTTCAATTGTTTTATATAGAGGAAGAAAATTTATTATAATATTTTACATAATGTAGACATTTAAATATATTGTTTATAATAATTATTGAATTTTTTAATTAATATATAATGTTTAAATTCATTTGTCAACTTCTCTCACATGTATATATTTAAAGTAATATTGAAATATTTTATTTATGATCAGCATTATGTACCACGAGTTAATTTCTAATTTCATATCTAATACAAAAGGAAGTGTACATGTTCTACAATATAAGCAATCAATCACTGTTATGAAGCTAGCTCAAGAAAGAGATAGAAAAGATAGATCAACGACTTAGAATTCAGCCTCTTCGAGGGGGCAACCTCCTTTATATTACATAAATGAACAATTCTTGGATGATTCAAATGACAAAACCTCCTTTCTATGTATAGGAGTATAAGGAGTCACAATATAACCCAACCGGCCTAACAATAATAATATAAAGCCACACAAATAACAATAGAGGGATTCTATGG
>APFE031450007.1:54352-77446 GCA_000404065.3 Pinus taeda | reverse complement strand
TCACCTTTGTGTTCCTTTAAGCGAGCGTGCCAAGATGATTTGGGAAGCACACTACGGTCGGGCTGCTGGGCATTTCGCGGTCGAGAAAAGGGTGGCAGTACTACAAAAGTATTTCTATTGGTCAAATCTTTGACAGGATGTCGGGAAGTACATCAGATCATGCACTGCATGCGCCATTTCCAAACCGACCGTCAAGAAGCAAGGTCTCTACACCCCGCTGCCTACCCCTAGTCGACCTTAGGAATCCATCTCCATGGATTACATGTCAGGCCTTCCTTCCACTATGCATGGAAACGACTGTGTTTTTTTGGTCGGCGACAAGTTCTCAAAGATGGCCATTATGGAGACCTGGAAGAAGATTATCACAGCAGAAGCCACTGCCAAACTCTTCTTTGCACGAGTGTGGGTACACTTTGGGATCCCACAGTCCATCATCTCAGATCGGGACAACGAGTTCCTCAGTACTTTTTGGTCCAATCTTTGGTCGATGTTGGACACCAAACTCACTAAGTCCATAGCCTTCCATCCTCAAACTGATGGCTAAACATAGGTTGTCAACATGATTATTGTACACATTCTGCACATGTACAACTCAAAGCATCCACTCACATGGGACGAGAGCCTCCCCTATGTTCAACACAGCTACAACTGGGCTCTCCACAGCTCAACTGGCCAAAACCCTTTTTAGATGGGCTTGGGATTCCAGCCACTATGTCCCATTGATGTGGCCATGCCATTTGCAGCTACTCACGCAGATTCAACTCATGTCCAGTCCAAAACAGATAAGGTAAACAACTTCATTGAGCACATCCAACATATTCGCTAGCAAGTCCATGACATTCTGGAGAAATCAAATGCCAAGTACAAGCAACGACATAAACAACGTCGGGTGCCACACAAGTTTCAGGTGGGCGACAAAGTCTGCTTGCATTTGCAAAAGGAACGCCTTACCGGAGCCTATCGGAAACTTAGACCACTCTGATATGGTCCTTACACCATTACCAAGGCTGTGGGAGAAAATGCATTTCAGCTCAGCATTCCCCCATTCCTTAGATTGCACCCAGCGTTCAATGTGGACTGCCTTTGGCCATACTTTCCACCATTACTAGACACATCCGACATTGCAAAACACCTCACACCCACAGAGTTAAATACAGATTGCATGGAACAAGCTGCAACTGATCAGATCATGGACACACAGATCAAGCACACTCGCCAGTGAAATATACAATTGTATCGAGTTGTCAAAGCAGACCAACTCCGTCACTAGGGCAAGTCGTTCACTATGGACCAAGTTCAGCGGAAGTTTTCTCATCTCATGGAGGAACTCAACGCAATGGGTACCATTGCTTCCTAATGGGGGAGGAATGATCCAGGTGGATATTGGTGGCCACCCACCAAGTCCTCTTGGACCCCCGTCATTGTTTCTTTCAGCTTTTCAGTTTCCTTAATTGTAGCACAATTTACTATTTTTAGCAGTTTTTTGGGTCTTGAACTTCTGGAAGCCGTTTCAAGGTCCTAAACGACGTTTTTTGGGAAACCTGGGAGCAACGTGGGTGGATTGACCATTGCTTCTCTCCCCAAAGTTGTATTTCTCGGATAGATCTTTCTAACAAGATATTGTACGCATCAAACGGAGATCATATGCCAAAGTTACAACCCTGGGAAGTTGATGTACCAATTTACCCAAACGGGGCACACAGTTTGGCGTTTCATCTTCTAAGGTTAGGTTTTTGGATGTTTAGGGTTTTCCCATGTTTCTCAAAAATAAATAGGTTTTCTAGCCTCATTGTAAGACAGTTCAGAGGCATGTAGCTGCCACATCTCTTCTCAGAGATAAGCTACCATCGCACTAACTGGTTTATTTCCATTGTTGTTTGTAAGTATATTTCAGTGTTTACATTAATGAAATGAAGTGCTATTTCCGCTGCATCTCTATGTTTATGGTTATCTCTGTAATTTGTTGCATTCATGTTTAAATCTGGATCAATTTTGTTGCTGAAGTTTGTAAACAATACCACCCATGTTAATTTTATTTAAAAAAATAGAAGAAAGATAAATTCATTTCCTTTCCATTTACTATTGGATAACTGACCACTAAAACTAACCCTTAACATATTGTGGGCTTCCACCCATACAAGCTCCAAGAGCTCAACTAAATAACAAAAAAAGACAACTCAAATGCATGCCTATGAGTGAGTTCTCATCTCCTATAATAGTGACTTATAATATTCTATACCATGGGTCTTTTTATTGTTTTATTAAAGCGACTTATAATATTCAAACTTTCGTTTAGTCACTTTTTAATTAGTTAATTCTCTGATAGCTCATAATTATTTTTAATTTGTAAGCCAAACTAATGGGATACTCTCCTTTCCTAATGTCCAAAAGAAGTGACATCATACTCCTCCCTTCCTAAAATTGCTTGTCCTCAATCAATTCATACACCTATACTAGGGCCCAAAACAAGCCTAAATAATCCTTGTTGTACTGAGATGGAATCTAGAATCTGTATGCCATGACCAATTCTGGGATCCCACTTTAAAATAAGGAATCTAACATCCCTAATGTTCGGACACTCCAATTGTGTTGTACCCATAGCTAGAAGTAATCTCCCATAAGTTTCCCATTTGATAGGGTACCCACTAATATTCTCCCTGGAGTCTAACTATTGGGGTTCCTTATCATAGAAGATGTCAATTGCCACCATAAAATCTATGGATTCCATGAATTCCCAGAGAGTGCCTCTCCCAATAGTCATCAACAATACTTGAAATAAACCACCATGTTGACACTATGTTACTCTGATTATAACTAAGATGCCACTATTCCATATAACTATAACTTCTGAGTTTGCATCTCGGTATATTTTCCATCCCGCCCAAACAACCTGCAAGATTGGATTCCTGCTTCCTTGTACCATCCATCCATCACCTTCTCCTTATGTGGGTTGAGCAATAATGTGAAAGGTTATTAATTACTCACATTTCTACTCCCTTGCAATTATGAATTCCATGTGCTACAAGCCTTGCTTATGTATCTTGGAAGAAATTTGTAGTGCGCCTCACCTCCTACTCTTATTAAGAGCAACTTATGAGCATGCTTTTGTTGTTTCCCTTTCATGTGTTTTAGCTGCTCCTCAATATTAAAAATATTAATAGTTTACCTTGCATTCATGATCCTCCATTTTTCAAGCTCACTATCCTTCTTTAATTTTGTGCCCTTTAGGCTCTTGGGTTTTTCCTTTATTTCTAAGAGTCCTCCTGCAAGCCCCTGCAAATCCACAACTTCTCGCTCTCGAAGTAGATGATAATCCTTCCACTATTAAATCCCTCAAGCGAGCAAGAAACTAGATCTAATACCACTATATTAATCGTTTTAATTATTTTTAAAAACTTGTGATAAATCTTCTCTTCAGAATTCTTTAGAAAATTTACATAGGTAATTTTGCCGAAAATTTAAATAACGCCATGGAACTTTGCAAAAACGAAATTTGGAATTCAACCCTAATAAGATCAAAATTTTACAGCCCTTCTTCTGTGTTGAATTGACCCCAATTAAATAAGGGAATCCGTCCCATGAAGATTTCTCCATCTTCAGCTAAACGGCCCATGAATTCAGCCTTCTTTACCTATGGAATAAAATGCAAGAACATATAGGGTTTTAACAATTTGGGTGATTTCAATCTAAGAGAAACCCTCAATTTTGGTCCTCACGAGATGAAAAGTTCGACCCTAATAATTTGACAATTTATTGCCTTTCTTCTTTGCTAAATCAGACCTTATCAAATCAACAAAATTCATCCCCCAATGATATCTTTGTCTTCAGTAAAATGGCCCACCAATTTGGCCTTTGCTACTGAAGAAAGAAAATGTAGGAACAACACATATGGCTTCAACAATTTGGGTGATTTTATTCCAAGATAAACCCTCGGTTTTAGCCCTCATGAGTTGTGGAATTTGGCCCTAATAATTTTACAATTTTACTACCCTTCTTCTCTGCTAAATCAACCCATAATCTTTATACTTTCAACTTTACAAAACCCTGGAAATTTAACAAACACGATTTCAATAAACTAAGATGATTGATCTCCATAATATGATGATTTCAACCTCAACCATAATTGATCTACGTCCCCGCAACTTGTTAGTAAATCGGGAATTTCGTTCCCCTGAGTTAATCTGTTTGGCCAAAAGGTTGACCTGCAAATAATAATTGGTTAGGGTTTCAACCTACATTAAAATTTCTTGCTCTAGAAGCAGATGATAATCCTTCCACTACTAAATCCCTCAAGATCGCAAGAAAATGAACTCTGATAACACTGTAATAATCTTTTTAATTATTTTTTAAAATATTTGATAAATCTTCTCTTCAGAATTATTCAGAAAATTTAAACAAATAAAATTTCCGAAAATATAAATAACACAATGGAAATTTGTGAAAATTTGTCAAGAAAAGCATAGAAAATACTTATAATAAACTCAACCTTATTATATTAAATATGGATTTGGAAATACATGCCAAATACGATTATGAGAACCTATTAAAACTCCAACAAGATATTTGAATCACTGAAAATAACTCCTCCAACAATATTCACTTGCAGGAGATCTGATTGGCCTTTCATCACAACCTCCACGTTAAGCCCAAAGAGTGGATTTGATTCGATCCCCCCTCTTCTGAGTAGCTAGGGTATATTTTTCAATATCGAAACCCCTCCTCACTAGATCAATTAGGGTGGACCACTGACCACCAAAACTATCCCTCTGCGTAATGTGGGCTCTCATCTAGACAAGCTCGAAGAGCTTAGCTCAACGACAACGAAACAATAATCCCAAATGCATGCTTAAGGAGTGAGCTCTCATCTCCTTTAATAGCCATGGACTATCAGAATACCATAGGTCTCTTTATTCTTTTGTTAAAGTGGCTTATAGTATTTCTCTTTTCTTTAGTCACTTCTTAATTAATTAATTCTCAAATAGCCCATAATAAATTTTAATTTGTAGGTCAGGGTAATGAGATACTCTCCTTTCCCAATGTCCGGAAAAAGGGCATTACAACAACTTCTATAGACAACACCCTTACATGATGCAAAGACAGTGACTTTGCTAGTAGTATTGATCATAGGAAAGGCACCTCATGATATGCTTTTCTTTTAGTCACAAATTCGATCTCATGTGCTTTTAAGAAGAAGCCCATTATCTCGATATCTTCTACAAAAGCTAAATATGTACAACTATTATAGTCACATGACATGTAGGATAACTAAGAATACTATTGAAAGATCTTGCACATGTAGAAAATGAGCCAACTTCTATATTCGTGACAATAGCTCAACAATTGAATTGCCCAAGAATCATGTATTCCACTAGAAAAACAAACACATTGACACCCCTATGACTTTATTCCCAATCTTGTCAACAATGGTGGCATTCCTCTTCAATTTTGTGAATCTAGAGATTAGCAAGTACACATCTTCAATAATCTATTGGGAAGAACTATTTTTTTATTTCAAAAACAACGCTCATGCATTTTCAACACTATAGAATGCAACTTTTGAGATTAAAAGAGAATGTTAAGACATCTAATCTATCTTGTTCCCCAAATATACAATAATTAATTAACTATTTTTATTATATATATAATTAAATAGAAAATTATTAAAAATTAATTAAATTGCTATTAATAATTTAACATCAATAAAACTCATGATATATAAACATAGCCAAAGCCCAAACACTAAATACTACCATTTGATTTTTCTTACAAATACATTTAACCAATAAAAATTTGCAAACTTTGCAATTAAATGAAAAAGACAATAAACTCAAGTAATCTAATCAATTAATACAAATACTCCATAATAATTAATATTCATAACTCGGAAATGCGCCATAATGATTAATATTCATAACTTTGATCCTCGGAAATGAGGAAGAAGATCTTAAATATAAATGCTAACTTTTGAGGGGGATGAAAAAGATACCACAATTCATATATTAAATTCTCTAGAGAACCACTTAAAATTGAGGAGCACATTGACTTTGTTAATAAAACACACAGTAGATATGCTTTTCCTTTTCCCAATTTGATTATTTTTTGGGAATGTCTTCATCAGTCAATTTTTCAATTCGATCATAAAAAAATTACCATCAATCATGATGCCATCCGATCTTTAGACTAAGTTTTACTTTTATTACTTCAATTTGGTTAGTTAAAGATGATTAGGACTATGATACCTCCTCTCTGTGCGTTATAATCTTTTATAGTAAGCCTTGCAAACTTTAATATAGAAACAATATTGGCTTCATTCACTGAATTGGGTTAGATGCTGAAGAATGGCTGTTATTCTTCCTGGAATAGTTGGTTCGATGCTAAAGTATGATTGTCACAGGAATAATTGGTAGGGCCCGCGAGATTGTTTTATTCAATGGAGAAACCTGAGAGCAAGTGGAATCTGCAGATAGCTGGTTGTGTTAAAGGAAAAGATGACGTAGATTTCGGAGCAAACCCAAAATGGAAGGGATTGAACCAGTGAGGTTGTTGTTTTCAATGAAGAAGTCTTGCAAAGAGATTTCCGGGATTTGAAGTTGTTGTAAATTATTATCCATAAATTATTACCCATAGCTAAATTATCCATGATGAATAACCATCAGAACTATCCTGGTATTTACATGACCATTAAGTCAAAAACTCACTCATAAATTGGTGAGAACCAAAAATCCAAAATTTAAGATGACCCTTCAGTGAACCACATGAGACAGTGAGGCAAAATAAGAATAAAGAGAAAAATAAATGTAGACAAAATTGTAATACTTTTACCATTGCATTTAATCGATAAAAGAATGTGATGAAGAATATAAACCTGGCCACAATTCATGTTATAAAACTGTTTACAGAAATCATTAAATTTATGTAACGGTAATAGAACTCAAATTCTTTGAATAATACAAATACAAATATTAATTCATTATTGAAACTGAAACTGAAACTGAAGGATAGGTAGACCAAACAAACTTTGAGGCTATTTAGGAAATCTATACACTCCATAAAATGGTTGTGTTTTGGGAGGCATTACCCAATGTCTAGCCCTGTCCCACAATACCATTACACTTACAACTCCACTGAATCCAATCACTAGTCCCAACCCCAATGCCGTCAATGAAACATGTTCATCTACCCATCCCTGTCCTTTACTTATGCTACTGCCTTCTATTGTATTATTGCTCTGTTTTTCCTTGCATGGTTGTAAAGGATAGTCACATAAACATTTGTTTCCTTCAAATGAAGTCTCATTGAAAGTGTAGAATTGAGTTCCTTTTGGAATCCTACCACAAAGTTTATTCCATGAAACATCTATATATGCCAACATGGTCAATATAGAGAGCTCTTGAGGTATTGTTCCACTTAAATTATTTCTGGACAAATCTAACTGCTCCAAAGTAGATATTTTGCTAAGGGACGCAGGAATTTTCCCTTCTATATGATTTATAGATAAATTCAAGAGTCTCAAACCAGTGAGATTTCCTATACTTGAAGGTATTTCTCCAGTAAGCTTATTGTTAGACAAGTCAAATATGATGTTTGCTGCTAGCACATATGTTAGAGCATATTCAACTCCCTTCATTACAATTCTTAAATCTTCATATAGTGTGTTACCACTGAGTTGGGAAGCTCCCACGAACTTGAAGCCGTTTAACCCAATAAGATTGGATGGTATTTTTCCGCTGAACTCATTGTTGGATAAATCCAATACTTGTAGTTGGGTGAGATCTCTGATCCACTGAGGAATACCACCATGGAACTTATTATGACCCAGACTTAAGACCCTTAAGTCATGAAAAAATTTGAAGTACTGAGGCAGCTCACCTGTTATTTCGTTTTTGCTGAGATCTAACAATTGAAGTTGGGTACAACGAGCCAAAGATGCAGGAACAGTGCCAGAAAAATGATTAGAATGAGCAGAAAGAACGGTCATAGACCCTGGAAAGTCCATATCTAGAATTCCACTGAGTTTGTTCTCGGACACCTTTAGCCTTTGTAAAGCCACACATTTATTTAAAGACCGAGGAATTCTACCTGACAAGAAGTTATTCATCAACACCAAATCCACTATAGACTTACAGTTCCCCAGAGAGTCGGGGATAGTTCCATTCAGCTTGTTTGTAGACAAATCTAACTGTTGTAGTTCCACACATTTTCCTATACCCTCAGGAATTGTACCAGTAAGCCCATTGGTATCCAAGTAAAGATTTTGAAGCTTGCTCAACTTGCCAATGCCTTCGGGTATGTTACCTGTTAGCGTGTTGCTACCAAGATGTAAAAAAGTCAACTTGCTCAATTTTGTAATATCTTCTGGTATGCTACCAATAAAGCTATTTCCTCCCAGATGTAGGAATTCCAACAGAAGTAATTTTGCAATGACTTCGTTTGATAAAGAACCGGTGAAATTATTTACAGCGAGATTTAGCCTGGTCAACCTTGTTAAATTGGCAAGTCCTTCAGGTAAGCAGCCCACCAAATTG
This sequence comes from Pinus taeda, assembly GCA_000404065.3. NCBI lineage: Eukaryota > Viridiplantae > Streptophyta > Pinopsida > Pinales > Pinaceae > Pinus > Pinus taeda. Next base: position 68,921 of record APFE031450007.1, on the reverse strand, counting down.
TTGTTATCTAATGAAAATTTTTGCAGCATACTTAAATTGCCAATGCCTTGAGGTATGCTGCCGTTTAGCCTATTTCCGCCAAGATTTAGATCCATTAGGTTACTCAATGAGCTAATAGATTTAGGAATGTTACCGGAGAACCTATTTAGATGCAGATACAGAGTGGACAATTGAGTCAAATTGCCAATGGCCTCAGGTATTACACCACTCATGTTATTTTTAAGCAGACTCAAAGTGGTGAGAGGAAGCTGGAATATACTCATCGGGATGGAGCCCTGGATATTGTTGGCTCCTAAATCGAGCCATTCTAAACTGCTGCAATTTCCTATTTCGGAAGGGATCACACCTGAAATATTAGTGGGACCATAAATAGACAGTTGAACAATGTTTTTCAAACTTCCCAACTCAGGTGGTAGACTTCCCGACCATCTGTTGTCCCCCAAAAATAAAATCCCCAGGGAAGAGAGGTTTCCCAGAAATGGAGGAATCGCATTCTCGAAACTGTTTGTTTGTAGATACAGGTACTCTAATTGCTGCAGCAACCCCAACTCAGCAGGAATTCTTCCACTCAAACTGTTGTGAGAAAAGGCTATATACCACAGCTGAGTACAATTGCCAAGAGTTGAAGGGATATGACCACTTAGTGAGTTTCCTTCAAAGTAAAGATAAGATAGATTTCTTAGCAGACCCAAAACTGAAGGGATTGGTCCAGCGAGATTGTTGTATCCAATGGACAAATCTTGGAGAAACGTGCAGTTGCTGAGGGAAAAAGGAATGTCGCCAGATAACCAGTTGTATTCAAGGTAAAGATGAGATAGATTTCTGAGCAAACCCAACTCTGAAGGGATTGAACCAGTGAGATTGTTGTTTCCAATACTCAAGTCTTGCAGAGAGGTGCAGTTGCTCAGAGAAATTGGAATACTTCCAGTAAGATTATTGTCGGCCAAGCGGAGATGTTCCAACTTGACTAGACGGCCGAATTCTGTGGGTATAGTCCCTGTCAAACTGTTTGCTGAAAGTCGGAGCCACTGAAGGTGCGTACAATTAGACAGCGATCTTGGAATAGGACCCCAAAGCATATTAGAGCTAAGGTCTAGTATTCCCAGAGCTTTTAGCTGACCAAGCTCCGGTGGAATTGTTCCTGAGAAATTATTACCAGAAATATTGAAAGTGCGTAATAATGAAAGGGTAGCGACAGATGGTGAAAGATTACCTTGTAATCCCAAGCCAGCAAGTGTTATGGCTACCACTCTATTCGTGCCCTTTCTGCAGCGGATCCCATTCCAGGAGCAGACGTTGTGTGAGTTTTGTGGTGTCCAGTTGAGGAAAGATCCATATGGATCAGATATGACCGCATTTCTGAAGGACAAAAGCGCCTGCACGTCTTTTCTGTCGTGAAGTGCGTCGATGGGTGATGTGAATGCAGTTTCCTCTTGGAAAACAAGATCGTCATCATCGAGATGAAGAGAATTGCTCGGGCCTGTTACGCGGTTGAAGAAATGATGATGGTATAAAGCACGTCCCCCATGAATATGAGAGGAATAATATGGCTTCTTCTTTGAGAAACTAATAGTCGCTGCTGTTACAGTATCCAGCGCCATTGTAGTTGCCATGATCGCAAACCACAAAAGCATCACCATTGTCATCATCATATTCGAGAAACCACCTCTATTCTTTTCTTTCTCCCTTTTACCGACTCAACGATGGCTTCTCTGTTATGCAAATCCGATGCGTGTGGGTTACATATAAATAGATATTAGAGGTGCCCTGAAACACAACTGTACAGCACAGTGAGTTGAAAAGTCTGTAAGTCTGCAAGTCTGTAAGTGAAAACTACCGTGCAAGTTCGTAAGTGGCAATTCATGGCGACCTACGAATCAAATAATTATTAATTTTGTGCAGTCATGGCGGCCTACGAATCAGATCTTATTTTAAGTTAATATTAGCAATTCAGTCCACTTGATTAAGTCCCTCCAGCCGTGGGAGAGAAAATGGAAGTCAGGGTGCGAGAAAATGGAAGTCGGTGGCAATTCTGTGGTCATGGTGCGTATGGATTAATTATTAATTTTATCAATCTTTCAAGTTAATGGTAGCAATTCAGCCCACTTGATTAGTCTACGTGGAATTTGGTTTGTCGCAACTCACTCCAGTCGTGGCAGACATACTGTGGCGTCAGCATCCACTTACACTTTGCTTATAAGTGTTTGAACAAAGTACGTATATATTCACATGGTTAATATTTGAAAACAAAAAAAAATAATTGGATGTGACATGATTTTTAATATGAGTGTGAGAATCTTTACCATCCACATCTCTGTCGGAGAAATTTTAGAAATGGTACTTATAAAATATTTGGTGGTAATGTTATTATTTTTGTTTATTTCGTACATTGTTTTTTTCTTTTTGTGGATTTTAGGAACTTTAAGGCTTTATGATTTCTATAATTATGATTTGAATACATCACACTTTAAAATTGTAAATAGAACCACTGTCTATATAAGCTTACTTGTCTATATCCTCTAGCTTGTGGTTTTCTATAACCATAGTTTCCATTGTTGGAAGTTGCACCGGCTTAGCCCTATTGTTCATAGTAATCACAATCTCCACTTTGTTGAGGTTGTTGAGCCGGTGCAGGTGGCATTTGATTCCACCTAGTAGCATAGCCACCTGAGGCTTGCTGGGCATATCCACCATATGGCTGTGACAAATAGCGCTGAGGTTGAGCTGGGTAAGGTCCCAGTTGTGAATACCCATAACCTACTTGTTGCCTTGGAGGTGGATGAGGTAGGCCCCACTGTGGTGGAGGTTGAGGTGCTCAATAGCCCTATTGGCCATAACCACCAGACATGGGTGGACCTCTAAAATGAGTTTGCAAAAGGAATTTGATAAACTGTGAGAGAGATAAAGACATATAATTTAGGCAAACTTTTTAGTGAATGTTCAAACCCCTTGTGTAAGAAACTTTAGGATCATGGCAAGCATCATGTCATCATCAACATTTTGTATATTAACAAAGCATTCGCTCAATATGGAAGATATTAAAATCTAAAGGCAACTCTATCATGTACTTAAAAGACACAACAATACTACTGTGTTCAAAAACGGGTTCAAGTTGCATATGATGTTTAGTTTATTCGGTTCACAATAAACCAAAAGATTTAAGCTATGGCTACACTCACCTCATTGGCGAAACTATGAGATTTAGGCTTACCAACATATCAACCAAGCCCCATCCTTCCTTAAATATGATTTGATTTGTTTTGAAGATGATCTCTCAGAAACAGGAAAAATGATAGAGAATAGTAAAATTTCAAGAAGGGGATTTTAAGAAGTGGACAAACATTCACCACGCAAACAATTTTCCAATAATACAATCTAACAAATACATTTGTGGAATCCCTAACATGTTTCAAATATGATAATAACAGATAAAACTAATCCATATATCATAATCATATGCTCTAACATAATGACTTGGTTGATCCTAATAATTTCTCAAGAGTAAAGCATGCCAAATAAACTTTTGATGTCCCAAAAACGTTTCAAGTGTGATAATAAAAAAATAAACAATCGAAAATAACAAAGTCCTAAGCTTCAACATAATGACTTAGTAATACTTTATTCATCGAAATGATTTGATGTAAGAGACCAACAAATTTTTGGCATTACATAATATAGAACCCCAATATCCACTCTTATAATTAGCAACTTTGTATCGTAAATTACCTAACAAATATCCATTCACTTCCCTAGAATATGCCACATACTTGAATAACCTTGACCATTAAGATATTAAGTTCCACCCTATCTTAAGTTACACCCCCTTTGTATTGTAATTACGATGAGGATCTTCAAGAGCATAAGATAGTTCCACAAGGTGTAGACGTTTCTTCCATCCAATATGCCAAAAACTTCATTAACTTTAAAAATGTAAATTATTAAACTTTAGGTGGTCATTCATGGCGGCCAACGAATCAAATCTTTTTTTAAGTTGATAGTAGCAATTCAGTCCACATGATTAAGTCGTGCTCCAGCCTGGCGGAGAAAATGGAAAGTTTGTTGGTGGCAATTCTATGTAGTCATGGGGCCACTTGATTGTGGTGCCTATGGATTAACTATTAATTCTATTTTTTAAGTTAATGGTAGCAATTCAGTCCACCTGATTAGGCTATGTGCAATTTGTTTTTTCGCAGTCGTGGCAGATATACCATGGTGAAGCATTCACTATGCTATGTATTCGAACAAAGTAGGTATATATTCACATGGTTAATATTTTTCAAGTGTTTTTTAATTGGATTTGACATGATTTTAACATGAGTTAGAGAATCTTTACGATCTCCTTTGGAGAAATCTTAGAAATGATAAGGACGATGGCATTGAAGGCATTATCTTTATTGAGTTCTTTCATGGTAGTTAAGTCTTTGCAATCACTTCTAAGGAATTTAAGGAAGATTTTGAAATGACAATGTTAAACACTTTACTAATGCCTTATTTGATTTATAATTAATTATATATTTCTTTCACATATATTTAGTTAAATTTAACTATAATTTTAGCATTATATGAACCCACATGGTTTATAGAGAGACATTGTAATTGATTGTCAATCACAAATAACATAATTAGTTATGCAATGCGATCATTTAAATGTTTGTGGTTAGAGTAAGTAAAATAATTCTTTGGATAATTATGTTTGTTCTCAATTAATGTTATTGTATTTGATAAAGGATTCTCATTTGACCAATTAAAATTATTGATTTATTCGTCACTTTAGTGGCACTTATAACTTTATTTACTTGCCCTCCACAAACCCACATGTGCCATAGTTGGAGGATTTCATATTCTATCTCTACATTGTCACTTCTTCTTTATCCCCTCATGGAAAGAGTCTCCCTTCTCCTTGACCTTCTTGTACATACATTTGGTAGATAGTTAATCCTAAAGTGAGGAAACAACAAACATGGCCAAAGACAAATTTCTTGATATGTTGAGATTTAATGGTGGCAAGGATCATAGGGATGAAATGTCGTAGAGTTCATCTAAGATATGGGATAGATGAAAAATTTCTTGTCGACCTTGTCATATAATCATTTGTCTGATTTTTTTTCTCCAAGTTGGCCCAAATGCTCCATTCAAGAGGAATGCTCAACTACTTGAATTAGCATGGAACTAATAATCCCTCATCACTTTCAAAACTATATGTCAGTTGGGAGGGATATGAGGAAGAGAGAAAACAATAAAGGAAGGATTATTTTCAGACCAACCGACAAGATTGCTATTAAAGCATTTCCCATTTAAAACTCAAATATCAGTTATAGAGGATCCCTTTCATACCATAGCATATGTGGTTGATGCTTTAAGAAATCACTGACAAAGCACTCAATTGGCATCCAATACACATGGGATGTGGACAATATGTAGATACACAACATGAGTGGAATACCAAGTGGGATACATGTTGATAAGTATGGGTTAATAAATGGTTTTAAGAGTTTCCATCCCCTTGAAAATTTCCTTTGACATAAAAATTGGCTTAGCTTTTATCGTTTTTTCATATTTGTGAAAGGAACTAGGGTCCAATAAATTACAATTTTACATAGATACAAAATACATGGTTTAGGAAATCAAACAAAAGAAATTATTGTTGATGAAATTGCACGTATGAAATCTATGGAATGAAATCTATGATGTTTTATCTTTTAGAAACATAGATATTTTCTTAATTTTATAGAACATTGTGTTTAGCATAGTATTTACAATCATCTTGAACCTAAATCATATAGTTATTTTGCAATAGAAGCTAAGGGTATATTAGAGCTCATTATTAATGAGATGTGTAATGTTGGGTGGGCCTAATGACTAAAAATGTGTGTTTCCTCCTAAGAGATTATAGGTTTAAATCCAAAGGGTGGTAGAGTATGTACATTCATAGATATTGTTAGTATTTTGTTTATTTTTTAACCCGTCTAGTTTCTTATTACATCAAGAGAAGAGAGGTGCACTTCAAATTATAATAAAAAATTGTCGTGGGGTTTATCAAGGTCCAAGAGGGATCAAATCCATGAAGTGCCTACATTTTTTAGAGTGCAAGATTTACACATGAGGATATAATGCCTCTCAACATTTACTAGATCTTGAGTTAAGATGTTTTAGACTAGCGTTATTTCATTTTCTATTCAATTCATTGTTGTATTTAACCCAAGTAATTAATTGAATAAGTGGTCATCTTTGTTATTGGGAATGGCTAGTTTCACCCCAATAGGGACCTAGTTTGAATTCACTAGATTAGGTAGACTAGTCCACAATGACAAGTTTTCTTGGAATATAGCTTGAGTGGCCCTGACAATTAAGAACATGTGTTTCTTCCTTATATGTTGCAGGTTCAAATAGGATATAACATATATGTATTATAAGCAATCAAATGATTAGGTGTAGAAAGTCTAATACATCAATTTGATGTCTAGCTAAATTATAACCTTAAAATAAAAGTATCACTATTTAACTATCTATTTATCCATCTATCTATAAAAAGAAAAAAAAAATTAATTAATTTATTAACTATCTATTATCAATTAAATTTATTTCTCATTATTTCTATCTTTTATTATTACAATTTATTTAATTTATTATTTTACTTACTTATTAACACTTTAATATTATTCTTTCCACATATTCTTTAAACTAAATTTCATATTAAAATATACAATATACTTTTGATAATAATAATAATATAATAAATAAACAATCTAATATAAATCCATTTGCACTTAATTTCATTTTATCTCTATAACTATAATATAAATAAGTCTTATAAAATATAGTTCATAATAATATATAACATATAAATATTTATCTTTAATAACAAATTATTAAAAAACCTAATAAACAAACTCTAAGTCATATAAAAATAAATCATAACAAATAATCATTAATATTTTATGATAAGTATGCTTTTTTACGGGCCACCATTATGTCATTCTAGGTAGTGTAGTTTTCTCTAAATAATAATGATGAACTAATCTACGTTGACGGATCAATGATAGTTTGATAACTGAGTTATGATAGATTTTCTAATTATTTAAAAAAGAATCTTAGATCGTATAAAAATGATTAGACCTCAAGAGAGGATATAACATGTAAAATTTGGTTGAACATTAGTGTATAGTTATATACATTAAATACTTGGTAAATGTTAATAGGCATCAATACATAACAAACATCAAAACACACACTTTATGATATATGAATCTTTGTTTAAATTAAAAAAAAAATGGTACAAATTATTATTATTAATTATAAAAAAAATCAATTTATAAATTAAACATATATACATTTAAAAAAACATGGAACGGGATTTATGTAAATGGAGTCGAGAGTAGAGTTATTCCGAAACTTATTGTGAGTAGAGAGATCTCTAAATAAAATCAGAGATCTCTAAATAAAATCATATTCTTAACCATAAAAGATTACTCTCATTTCCTATGAAAATTCTTAATTTCTGAGATTTTTTTTGGTTGATAATCACATCAAAATTCATTTGTGAAAAGACAAATGAATTTCAATGTGGTTATCACCCAAAAAAGCCTTAATTCGATCAATTCTTAATTTATAAATAAATTTTAGTACAATAGCATAAACCAATACTTATCAATACCACATACTTTAATACTGTTATGGTACATCACAGGTTTGCATTAAAAACAATTATATATATATATATAAAACCATCTTATATGTCATACTGAAAATTATTTGGTAATCTTTTTTCAAAAAATCAGTATGTTGTAGTGTTTGAATTGTTTTTTTTATAGTGGAAATAGATTCAGCGCTCTCAATAATCTTCCCCACACTTAAAATTTCCAGAAAATTTTACTATAATCTTACTAAAATTGCTATTAATTGATGAATTTGTTAAATTAATTTTACTAAAATTTCTATTATTTTTCAAGATAATTTGCGAGTTTTTAAAACCAGACTTAAGAAATAAAAAATAAGACGCGGAAATTTGAAATTCATCGAGTAAATTAACCCCAAAAAAAAATGTTGGGAAGTTGGAATTTTTTCCTTGATTTTGGTACATCTGGTTATTTTGGCGTTGGTCTCCATTCACTAGCGTGGTGGGCGAAGATGATTAGTTAACAAGATTATGTACGTTTTGACGCCATGGGGACACGTGAGATTCTTTGTCGATTTTGGTGGCTAACAACTGACCGGACTGCATTTAGATAATGATAATTCGTCGGTGTCCGTTCAGTGCAGTCCACTGTGGTGGGCGAAGTTTGAAATATTAATTTATATATATATATATATCCATAATTTCGTTCCACTTCAGTCCAGCCATGACCGAGTGAATCAGCATCATTAATTTCATATTAACTAATATATATCTATAATTTCGTTATTGCAGAGAGTGAAAAATTGAGGAATTGCCCAGAAAGTTATGGAAATTCCAGTTATATTTGGAAATTCCGAAATTCCAACCACTTTTGACTCTCTGGACAATTCCTGCCTTATTAACGACTCCAAATAAACACACTATTAATTTCATATTAATTAATATATTTACCCATAATTTCGTTGCACCTCAGTCCACCCATGGTAGCGTGAACAAGGATCATTAATCGCCTCTTGTGTCTAGAGTTTAGTTTGGCGGACTTGGAATCGAGCAGGATTGCCTTTATATATTTTCGGATAATCTTTCCCATAAGTCAAAATTATGTATTCATATGCTTTTTATTAGAAACCATAGAAGAGATCACTGTGATTAATTTCACACAACAAATCACATATTTGATATATTATTGATCACAACAATAATAATTATATAAGACAAATATAAAATAATGATTTTGATACTTTTAGATAATGATTTTAACTCATACATTGAAAATAATGATTTCTGGATGATTCTTTGTGACTCTTAATGACAATTATACATATATAGAAACATTACTTCCAACACTCTCTTTTAATGTTTACACGGAAATAGTGAAAACACATATTACAATAACAATATGATATATGCTTGACTCGCCTTCATCAACACTCACATCCATTTTGGAATCTCGCAAACTCCACTCTTTTGTTAGAATTAATGGAGAATAGGTTATTGTTGTTATGTACTTGTGCATTCTACTTTTCTTAGTCATTTAGTTCCTATTATTCAGGGATATGATTTGTCGTCTCTAACAAATTGTATCTATTTATTATTGGAGAATAATGTGAAGCTGGTGTGTGGCATTTTGCCTTAAGGAGCTCCTGGTGATCGCACTTGTGAGCTCTTCTTGTGTTGGTTTGACATTTCATATCTTCCCTGTGCAAGTCTTGACATGGTATCGGACCTATAGGACTGTTAATGTTGTAAGCTGAGTGAGGGCGCGACTATAGTAGAGTTGTCGCGAGATTTGGGTGGAAAAGTGAGATAAGTGCACTGTAACCCTTCTCACGCTATTGTTTTTGGAAACTTAGCGCGAGTTTTTGGTGGACCGTCGTGCTTCTGACGTATACGGTTGCGAAGAGCTTCGCGATTTCCCCGTGCATAAATGCGCCCGCTGTGCTGCGTGGTGAAAAAAAAGTCTAAGGCCGATGACGCTGCGAGGAGAACCTTTCATAAAAACTGCATAACCCTTGTCGTTGCGCTTCGTGAGGTCTGTGTGGAGGCACACATGGACGCCGAGAAGGTTGGACCTGCATCAAAGAGGAGGCTAGATCACAAGTAGAGTTGCAAGGAGGAATGTGGCGTGACAGCTGAATGTAGCGAGGAGGCTGGAGTGGACTACACCCCGTCAAAGTGAGATCTGGCGCTGACTTTCAGAAGGTAAGATCGCTCAAGGTCGTGGAGGAAGTCGTGAGTTGCGCGTGAAGATTGTCGCAAGGAGGAGGTCGTTTTTGTTGTGCGTAGTGGTTGCACGGCTTTGTAAGTTCTCTCATAGTCGTAGATCTATCCAAAGGAGATCTAGAAGGTAGCGGAATTCTACATCCCTCACAAGCCTAGAAAGTAGTGATTCCGACAGGCAGCGGAGTGTGGAGAGGTCGCAAGGCACAGCTCCTCGGGCGACAGTTTGAAGTGAAAAGACTATATTATATGATCTTACAATATGTGGATACGATGATATTGAATATGGCTTGCTCATGTGCCATTATCTGTTGAGGTGGCCCCTTGCATAATTAAAGTTTTTTTAAATCTTTAATTAAAAAAAAAAACATTTGGGGCTTCTTTAAATTGAAGAATTCTACATTATTTGGAGGAATTAATTAATTGTGTAAAGAGGGACAATTTTTTTTTAGGTAGATCTGAGGTTTGTTTAAATTATTGAAGTTTTAATTCATTCAAGATGAATAATCAAATTGTTGAAGCTTATCTCAATGAGAGTAATAAGCTTGATGGTTCCAATTACACAAATTGGAAGTTTAAGCTCGAGACCCTGCTTGAGGGACAAAATGCCTATGGCATTGCCACCGGTGACAAAGTCAAGCCGACTGCTGCAACTGGTGGATCGAATATAGTGATTCAAGATTGGGAGAAAAGGGAGATGAAGGCAAAGGCGCTACTCAAGTTATCAGTCAAAGATTGCATCATCCCTCACATTCGGGAGTGCAAGGCAACGAATGCCATATGGACGATTCTCAAAGAAATGTACGAGATCAAGAACACTAGGGGAACCTTGTACCTCAGGAAGAATATTCTCCCCATCAAGATGGAGGAGAATGAGTCTGTTTCTTCATTCATATCCCGGATAAAGGAGGTTAAAGATAAACTAACTGATATAGGTCAGACTGTGGCGAATGATGATCTGGTGACAATTACCATGAACAACATGACGGAGGATTATCAGATGTTTATAACAGGATTGAATGCAAGAGAGAAGCCTCAAGGCTTTGAAGAACTTACTGGGATCTTGCTACAAGAAGAGGAAAGGAGGTTGTCTCTCAAACCTCAAAATCCAGATCTTGTATTGATGACAAAGTTCAAGCCAAAGGGGAAAGCAGTCGCTGATCGCAGGAAGGGCAACGTATCACGAAAAAGGACACCACAAGGTATGACCTCACATAAACATGACTCTTCTCCTAAATGCTTTTATTGTGGTAAGATAGGCCATATTGCTAAATTTTTCCATAAGAAAAAGGCAGATGGGGAGAGGTACACACAGAGAAGACATGTAGGTCATTTGGCTGATGCAGATCAGAACCAGGATGTCAGATTATTTATGGCAGAGACTGCACTAGCCACTGAGGAGGATAAATCAGATATTTGGTTCGTAGATTCTAGGGCCTCCTCACATATGACACGTAAAAAGCGATGGTTCAGAAATTTTAGAGAATCCAACACTGGAGTAAAAGTATACCTTGGAGATAATAGAGGGTATGAGATCAAGGGACATGGAGATGTCATTATCACTCTGCATGATGGAAAGATCATGAATATATATGATGTGTCGTATGTTCCTGGTATTAAGAAGAACCTGATTTCTGTATCAAAGATTACAGATCAGGATCTCAAGGTAGAATTCTTTAAATCTTATTGTATTATTAAAGACATGTTGGACCAGATGAAGCCTATTGCTACAGGTAGTCGCACAGGATAACTCTACAAAATGGATGTGAAGAGTACACCACAACAAGCATTGATGTCATCGGATAAGTCTGCTGAAAATTTGTGGCATCAACTACTTGGGCACATCAATTTCAGTGACCTTCTTCTGTTGCAGAACAAAGGTATGGGAGATGGTCTTCCTGTTTTGAAAACATTGCATATCGATTGTGAAGCATGTGCATTCGATAAAGAGCATAGAGATCAATTTCTTGCTGTTAAAGATAGGAAACAGAGGGATACACTCGAACTTGTACACACTGATTTATGTGGCCCTATGCAGACAAGATCGTTAGGTGGGGCCTACTATTTTCTAATCTTTGTTGTTGATTGTACAAGATTCACATGGGTGTATTTTCTTAGATAGAAGAGTCATGCCTTTGAGTATTTCAAGCAGTTCAAGAACATGATTGAGAAGCAGACAAGAAAGTTCATTAGGATTCTTCGATCAAATTAAGGTGGAGAATTCAAGAAAGGGGATTTCAAAAAATACCGTAAAGAGCACGGGATACAACAACAGTTTACAACACCTTACACTCCTTAGCAGAATGGACTAGCTGAGAGGAAAAATAGAGCACTGGTGGAGTGTGCTCGCAGTATGTTGAAAGGTAAGAATCTAGCTAATGGTTTTTGGGCAGAAGCTGTTAATACTGCAGTGTATTTGAAGAATAGGAGTCCCACTAAAAGTCTTGATTATAAAACCCCTTTTGAAGCATTGTTTGGCTTCACGCCTGCAGTAAGTCACCTTAGAGTATTTGGTTGTAAATCTTTCGCACATGTTTCCAAAGAAAACATGAAGAAGTTAGATTCAAAGATCATTAAATGTAACTTCATTGGACACTGTAATGAGTATAAGACTTATAAATTGTTTGATCCTTCTACTCACAAAGTGTTTGCTAGTAGAGACGTAGTATTCCATGAGCAGTTTGATGATGGAAATCCTGTTCAAAACAATGAAGAATGGCATGTACCCTTACTTTCAAATGAGGATGTTGAAACAGGGATCAGTCAACAACAACAACAGCAGCAGCAACAGGATAAAGAGGAGGTAATTGAGTTCAGTCCACATAGAGAAGAACATAGCAGAATAGTTGACTCCCCACCACTCAGGAGATCTCGTAGGCTGAAACAGTTACCAACTCGGTATAGGGATTGTGCGCTCATGACTGGTATGTTAAACATTGCAGAACCTTCTAATTTTTATGAAGCTAGTAAGAGTTCTGAATGGAAGGAAGCAATGAAAGATGAATATGAATCTATTATTAACAATAATACTTGGGATCTAGTAAAGCTTCCTCATGGTAAACAACACATAGGTTGAAGATGGTTATTTAAGTTGAAATTTAAAGCAGATGGGTCTATTGATAAGTATAAAGCAAGGTTGGTTGCAAAGGGGCATTCCCAGAAAGAAGGTATTGACATTAAGGAAACATTTGCCCCTGTTGCAAAATTAAATACTATTAGATTGATTATTGCTTTAGCCACTAAACATCATTGGAAAATACATCAAATAGACATTAAATCCGCTTTCTTAAATGGTTATCTAAAAGAAGAAGTATACTTAGTGCAGCCTGAGGGGTTTGTTAAGAAGGGAGAAGAACAATTAGCCTGTAGACTAAAGAAAGCTTTATATGGTTTAAAACAAGCTCCTAGATCATGCTACGACAAAATTGATTCATTTTTCCTCATGCATGGTTATAAACGGAGCAAAAATGATCCTAATTTGTACACTGTGTTTAATGATGAGGGGCAAATAGTGTTGATTTCTTTATATGTAGATGATCTGATCATGACAGGGAGTGCAGACAATCTCATTGAAGAAATGAAGCAGCAGTTATCACATAAATTTGAGATGAAGGACCTTGGAGAAATGCATCACTGTTTGGGTCTAGAAGTTTGGAGAGATTCAAGCCAAACTTTCTTGTCCCGGGGTAAGTATGCTAAAAGTTTGTTGACTAAATTCAAAATGGATGAGTGCAAGGCGGCATTTGTGCCTTTACAACATAACAACAAACTTCAGGTGGATGATGGTTCAAAATATGCAGATGCAACATTGTACAGACAGTTGGTTGGTAGTCTTATCTATTTGACTACAACGAGACCAGATCTAGCTTATGCAGTGAGCTTTTTGAGTCAGTTGATGACTCAACCTCATGAGAACCATTGGCTTGCAGCAAAAGGAGTACTGAGGTATCTGCAAGGAACTTCATACTTTGGTATTTTGTATTCTGACTCATTTGATGTTAGCTTGACAGGTTATACAGACTCCGATTGGGTGGGAAATTTAGATGATAGAAGATCAATTACAGGTTATGCCTTTAGCATTGGGTCCGGGGTCATCTCTTGGTGCAAAGGGAAGCAACATATTGTAGCCTTATCCTCAGCAGAAGCAGAATATCAAGTTATGTGTAAAGCAGCATGTGAGGCAGTGGGTTGCGTAGACTTCTCCAAGATGAAGGAGAAGAACAGACAGAAGCTACAGTTATCAATTGCGATAATCAAAGTTCCATCAAACTGCCTTACAATCCTGTGTTTCATAAAAACACTCAAATTCATTTTGTTAAGGAAAAGGTGCAGTCCAAAGAGATTTGTGTTGAATATTGTAATTCTTGTGATAATATGGCTGATATATTTACTAAGCCTCTTGGAAGACTGAAGTCTGAGTTGTTTAGGGACATACTAGGTGTGTTTAAGAAACCTTTCTCCATTAAGGGGGTGTGTTAGAATTAATGGAGAACAAAGGACAAAGCCAAGGCAGGGCGGTCCAAGACAACCTGACAAAGCTGCAAGCAAAGAACAATGTCGCGAAGCCGAAAAAGGACAAAGCCAAGGCAGGGTGGCCCAAGACAACCTGCCAAAGCTGCAAGCAAAGAACAGTGCCGCGAAGCTGAAAAGGGACACGGGAAAATGGTGTGAGTTCCATAAGAGCTCCACTCACAACACAAGTGAGTGTCGGGCCAAGCAGTCACTGGTGGCTGA
>APFE031450007.1:3024-33767 GCA_000404065.3 Pinus taeda | reverse complement strand
CCCCCAAGATCCATTGCAAGTTTTCAGATCTTGGGGGTCTCTCCTCCCAAGATCCATTTCAATCTTTTAGATCTTAGGGGCCTCCTCCCAAGATCCGGATCATCTACGTACATAATGCATAAGTACAAATGTCAAACACTAAGCATGAGTTAACATTTCTCATTATCCAAGTCTATAATGCAAACGTCAATACCACTTGCAAGTTGAATATTATCAATGAAAAAACTGCTTGCTACAAAGTGCATCTTCAATGTCTTGAAAGGATTGTAAACATGACATACATTAATGAAGTTCAATTCCTTAAAATCAAAATGAATGTTACAAGAGCATTCTTAAAGTTGAATCCCTTAAAAACAAGGGGATTAATGGATCAACTCCTTAAATGTTTTGTAAAGTAGTTGGATCAATATATTTTTTGAGTGTGTAGGCCTTGATAGGTGGGCATAATGATTAAGTCTAATCAGTTAAAAATAAAAGGAATAATGGATCACCACTCTAAGGATTTTGGAAAATAGTTGGATCAATATTTTATTTGACCAGGGAAGCTTTCATAGTTGAATGTATTGTGAGTATATTTTGCATTTGTTAAAATCAAGTGATTTTATACCAATGTTTTCAACAAACAATTCATCCATTCTTGAGAAGCACATGCAAAAGATATAGTTTAATCTTGCAGTGGGAAGAGCACATTCAAAAGATATAATGCAATGTTGCAGTGTAAGAGCATATTTAAAAGATATAATGTAATATTGAAGTGGGATTGTGGAGATATAAAGAAGGGGAGGAAAGTATGTAATGTTGCATTAGGAGGGTCGAGATATAAAGGACATCATGAAGGTGATTAAATCAAAACCAAAGGCAAATAATAAAGTACCAAAGAAAATAAAAGAACATTAATTATACGAAGTTAAGGCGGAAAAGGGAAAACGAATGAAATGAAAAGTAGAAGCATACTTAAAGAGGTGTTATGAAGTGTTCAAGGGTAATTAAAAATAATGAATATTAGTAGAGAAGAGGTGAGGTGTATTACACCTAGTGGATGGGTGAAGTGATAGTAGAGATGTGGTCTCTTAGGATGGATAAGTACACATCCTCTCTCATAGTATGGGTAACTATACAAACTTAGATATGCTCTCTAAGTGTGGCTGAAAGATATACTTGAACTGTGCTCTTCAATAAGTGGCGGTGTACATTCAAAATGTGAGTGTGAAGATTACTAAGGAGTTTTAATTGTATGACTAATTGTTAGATGTTTTGGAGCAAATATTTCTCCCATTTTTAAGGAGCAAATGAGAAAGATAGAATGTGATTTTGCACTTGCATGTTAAAGATATAAAGAAGGCAAGGAAGTTAGTTATATATGGACTTCAATAATGAAAATAAAAATGAAAGCCACATAAAAAAATAAAGGGAAGGAAGTAGGTCAAGAACTATTTTAAAAATGAGAATGAGAATGAAAAATGAAAGTTAGATAAAGTAGTAAAGAAAATGAGACAAAATGAATTCTAAAGTCAAGGTGGAGTAAAAATTGAGAGAATTAATTAAAAATTTAATATGGAATAGAGAAAACTCATGAAATCAAATGAAAAACAAAAGCAAAAGAAGCATGCCTAAAGATTTGGGATAAGGTGCTCAAGGAGAGAAATCAAAAGATGAACACAAAAAGAGGGAATCAAAGATTGTGTAATTCGGTTACTTAAAATGTACGCCTCAAATTTGTCATTTGAGGATGGGTGAAGAATACATTGTAAACATGCTTTGAGAGGAAGAGTGAAGTGCACATGTGAAATAAACTTTTTGAGATGGGAAAAGTGTACACCTGAAATGTGCTCCTTAATGATGAATGACGTGTACATCTAAAATGTGCTCCTTGACAACAAGTTAGGTATACATTTGAAATGCATTTTTGAGAATTACTATTAATTCTATGCAAAAAAACTCATGTGATATGTTTTCTATTATATTAATGTAAAATATTTTTTGGCTTCCAAAATCCATGTTAACTAATTTGATGATTGGCTTTTCAAAAATGTTACTTAGTAAAAAGCCAATGGCTTAACATATCTGACACAAAAGGGATGAAGTTATTTGCAAAACATTTTTTGATATCCTAAGAACAATGTGAAAACTCTAGTCATATGCAGCTAGACAATAAATTGTGTAGTTTGGATATGTAATGTCCTCGTCATTTTGAGCATCAAAATATATTTTTGCAAATTTCGGTATTTTTGTTCTTTTGACAAAAAAGATAAAAAGGTGGCAAACATGTTAACCCAATAATGACATAAAACAAATTCTAGAAGTTGCTCAATGGAGAATAATAAAATTGAGGGAGGGGCTCATTTGTGGATCATCCTAGCTTATCATTTCTCATTGCTATTGTAGTGGAGCTCAAGCGAACGTGTGGGTTTCAAGAGAGACCCTTGTTAGAAAATGTAACTAGGTTCGGTATTTCATAATTGTCATTGTACTTATGTCATTATATATTTTATGTAAAATGCAAAAAAAAAGAAAAAAATATTATGTTTTAAGCATGGGTTCCGTGCTCAGTTCATTTGGTCATCTAAGTCAAGCATGTTCTTCATGCTTCTAGGGTTCGTCAAAGTCAAAAGAATATTTGTCATGAGTCAAAGAGTCAAAGTCCCATTTGAACTTTGAAAAGAAAAAGGAAAAATAATTTTTAAATATGTATTTTAGGTAAAAAATTCTTTCTAGAAGTCAAGTCGGCTTTGTCTGTCATGTAGGTTGTGCCCCAAGGGACGAGATTATTCACACCCGTCTGTATAAGTATAAATAGGAGAAAGTTGGAGCTCATTTTGGATATACAATTCAGAGCATATGGGGTTTTGACTTGGCTTCTATAAGGTGAAAGGGTCTTGGATATCTCAATTTATCTCATTATATAACAAGAAAATTTTCTAGGTTTTCCCATTGGAGGGGCTTGTCCTGGTTTGGAACCTATATCTTGTGTTCTGTGTTTTTCTCATGAGCTTCATGTTTACTGTGATGAAAAAGAACATAATTAAATAAATAAAAAGCTAACTAATTTTCACAAAGAAGAAAATTTAATTAAATGGTAAAACCTCCCAATTTTCCAACATGGTATTAGAACTTTGGTTTGAAATAAGAGTCTTGAAGATCACTACATTGGCTTTTGGATCAAATTCATTCTACAATAATTTATGGCCCGCATCTCTTGTTTTGATTGTAGATCATCAAATCTTTCTCTAATATTTGAAAGAAATCTTTCTCTAATATTTGAAAGAACGCAATATACATTGGAGATGGTTACTCATATTACAATGATATGGATTTATCTTATAGTGGCCCAAGTCTAACTATCTAGCTCGCATGGATTAAATCTTTGTTGTTTGATAAAATATAATGGTTCATAGACTCTTACCCTGTAATTCACATCTAGATTGCAGATTTCTCAATTATTCGGGAATTGGATGGACATCGGCATAGTAAAAAAATTGACCGCGCCCATGTCCCCGATTCCCGATATTCGAGGAATCTGCAATCGACTTAAGAATGACCCTAGTTATGAGTGTCGCCCAGATATGTTTTTTACACATGAATATTGCTCTACCTGTGATATTGTCTCTATGGTTAGATCCCATTATCCTACAACCCACATGACTATTGCATTTACTTATGATAACAACACTCAAATTTCATTGGCTCCCTTCCAATGGTTTTTAAGGGTATCGATGGTTGCAGAGAATCATTTCTGTGACGTTGGTTTTTTTTGGATTTGGCCGCACACTGTAATTCAACAATGGCTCGCCCTACGACTTGTACAATTTTGCGATGGTTGTATATATCACATCTCTGTAATCTCGTATGATCTGGCTTTATGATTCCTGTGGCATACGCAGCCCGCACATCTAGGTGTTGATTCGTGGTTCCCTGTCTCTGTGATAGGCCGAATATGTATGACATCAATAATGGCACTTGATGACAGTGATACAATGATATCGCTCTCATGATATATGATGGCAGTTACACTAATTGTATCACAGTAACTAAGGAATAAAAGATGGTGAATAGCGCAGTACAAACTCTACGACATATAATAATAAAAAATACTGGTCTTTGTACGATAAAAATATTTATGTTCAGATCACTAGGTTTCACTTTAGAAGGCGTAATTTGGCGGTGTTGAAAGATCTTGATCCACTCTTAACGTTAAGCTTTGAGAGTTTCGATGGAACTAACACAGAAACGCAACGACAGTATCGAGAAGCAGTCTCTTGAAACTAACCGGAGACCAGATCTTCATAAGAAAAAAACTTGACGGGACTTCTGTGATTGAAAAAGGTTGAGGCACCTTTTAAGTGAATTAAAGACAGGTCAAAGAACCAAATTTTTGCATAGATAAAAATTGCAGCGGTATGTATAAATGCATTTCTTGATATATGTCAAGCCTTTGATGGTCATTTGAAAGGTATAGGGTTTGAATATAAATAATAATGATGTGTGAAGTCTATGTCTTGGATAAAATTATTAGGGTTTTTTAGTATGCAAGATTGCATTACTGAACAAAACTTAATGATGATGATGTTTTTAAGCCATGCATATATCTAAGGTGTGGATAAAATTTGCATGGCAGATCTTGAAGACCTTGAAATTTAAGGTTTTGCAAACTAAGACTTGTGTGTGGTTGTCGAACTTTACAATTTGTAACTGATTGGTCTTGGCATCTAGGGTTGGAAAAGTGTGGAAAGAAAGGAGAAACCCTAGAGATGGAAAAACTTAACTAATTCTGCTATGAAGAAAAAAAAGGAACTAGTTCTTAAGCATGGTAGGTACTACGTCATGTTGATATGAAGACCAGGTATGATATTGAATATGCAGATTAGATCCTAAGATCTAGAATTGAGATGCAATAAGGTTTTGTAGCATGGTAGATTCTAATGATTGAAAATAATTTAGGGTTTGTAAGATCTTTGGTTTCTAGGGTTTGTAGACCCTAGATGAGACTTGAATTGAATAAACCATAGGGATTGAAAGTCAAAACCCTAGAGCTCATGTTTCCACTAAAAGTAAATCCCTAATGAGGGCTAGATCAAGGAATTTCTAGGATTTATAACTAGAACCCTAGAAGTACACTTTTGATAAATCCATAGAAACCATAGATTGACAAGATTGACATCATGCTCCTGTATTTGCATATTTTTCTTGGTTGTACTTGTTGGTGAGGATTGCAGATACATAATGAAGGTTATCAAAATGTTGGAAGCAAGATGAGAAGGACAAAAAGACAAAGCATTGTAAAATTTGTGTTGAGCATAATGTAAAGAGGGAGATGTTGTTCGTAAAAGATCAGTGCTCTCTCTCTCTTCTTGTACTATTATTGATTTCTTGAGTAAATATAGTCTCTACTTTATTTTCATTACTTGCCTATAACTACTCTTTTTGTGACCTCCCTGAGGTGACTAGTTGTTGGACCTTAGGCTAAATAGTCTATATGATGGTACTTAGGGTTGGTAACTTGGTAGTAGCCTAGATGGTACCTAGATCCCTTAAAGCTGATGGGTTGGTACCTTGGAAGTAGCTGAGATGGTACCTAGATCCCTGTAAGATGGGTTGGTACCTTGGCAGTAGCCTAGATGGCACCTAGATCCCGATAAGATGGGTTGGTACCTTGGTAGTAGCCTAGATGGTACCTAGATCCTTGAAAGTTGATGGGCTGGTGTTGAAAATAACAACAAGAAATGTTAAAAATAGTATCAAGAAAGAAAATCCTAATTTAATTTGTCCTTGAATTAAGTTGTAATTCCACATCTCATGACAACTTGTAATAGTTGTTAATTTGACTTAGTTAGCTCAGTTAATTCGAGTTGAGGGTCTAACTAGAGTCATGTGGAGTGTCTCCTACAATTAGGAGCACTAGTTGAGTTTATTTTGAGTTGTAATTATTTAATTCAGTCTAACTGAGTTAAAGTCGATTAAACTAGTTCCAACTAATGGAGGAATTAGTGGGAGGTCTCATAGTGGGGTGTAACCTGCAATGATCAACCAATAAACTGAAGATTCACTCATAATTAACTCATGCATGTCATATCAGATAAAGACCCAGTTGAGATTGGAATTCAGAGACAATGTACTATCAATTGTAAAATCATATAAATTAAACAGATGGTCCATGCAGTGATAAGAAGACCTAAAATAAATCATTCCTTGATTAGAAAGATCATTAATTTTAACCATTCAAATTTCCTTTAAAAGGAGGAATGAAGGCACAATTTTATTCATTGTTTTGGTGCATGAGTTGGTGAGACCAAACAATAGGAAGCACAAATTTGTGTGTGGAGCTTATGAGGGCAAGGAAGTAGGAGCTTAGAAGGATAGGGATTTGGCTAAGTATTGGACAAAGGAAGTCAACTAGGTAGAGGATACAAAATACTTGTGCAAGTTGAGCTCAAGGTTGAGTAGAGCATATTGTATGCATCCAGATTCTTTAACTAATGCAATATACAGATAGCAAGGGTTTTTAGCTGTGGATTTCCCTAGAAAATCATTGTGTTATGTGTGATTGAATTCTTTGTCTTATATGCTTCGTGATTTCATCGATTGTTTATTGTTTCCGTTGATGACTAGAGTACATTCAAGTCTCTTGTTTTAATAAATTAAAATTAGCAATTTGAATCTATAAGGAATCTCTACATAGTATCGGAGCTAGATTTGTAGAAATATCTACATGGTATCAGAGCTAGATTTGTAGAAATTTCTGTTGAGAAATGGCAACAAGAAATTCCAGTTTAATTTATCCTTGAATGAATCTGTGAATTAAATTCGAATTCTATTCTCATAACAACTTAAAATAGTTAAATTAAGTTTATTAAACTTACTTAACTTAGGAAATTCGAGTTGGAAGTCTTTTGGAAGTCATGTATATGTTCTCCCTACTTTGTAGGAGTCTAGTGTGAGTTAATTGTGAGTTGTAAAATAGAAGACTCAGTTTCATGAGTCAGTTCAGTTAAATTAGTTCTCAAACTGATTGAGAGAACTAATAGTGAGTTAACAGTTAGTGGTGACACTAATGAACTCCACCAGTGGTACTCTAGTTAATTGAATATGTACTTATTAGAAACTCATGCATTGCAATTCTGAGAAAGACCCAATTGAGACTAGAGTTCAGGGATAATGTACTATTTGTTTTAGATTTCTCTGAGTTGCACTGATAGTGAATGCAATAAGGAACTGATCCTTAAGGGATTGCGCAATTTTTAGAGGCTTTATTTCCCTTTAAATAAACACTATCCTTCATAGGAATTACACATTGGAATAGAGACTTGGAGAGCTTGTGAAGAGGTTAAGCTTTGGCCTTGAGCTTGAGTATGAATTAGAGATTGAATTTGTTGACTGCTGGGATTGTTTTAGAGAGAACAAGCATTGTAATTTCATCTTGATTTTCCGGATTAATACAAAACAGATAGTGGGGTTTTGAGTTGTGGATTTCCCCGGATATTTATTATGTTACGTGCCTTTGATTCTCTTTCTCTATTGATTATTGTTTTCTTGATGTTTATGGTTTTCCGTTGTAAAGAGTAGAAGTAGATTCTTGTCTCTTGCTTTAGAAAATTGCATTAGATTGTAAATCTACATGATTTTCTACATGGTATCGGAGTAGGTTTATTTTTTGGGCCGAGAGTTTGCAGAGAAGATTTGAGAATTTTTGTGAAATTTTTTCAAAAAAAAAAAAAAAAAAATCGACAGAATCAGAATTTAGATGAGGGAGATATAATTGATTTAAAATCAGCTCTCTTGAGGAGATTTTGAAGTTTTGAGTTTCTGGGTTACAGGTGAAAGTCGAATTTGCAATACATACTTCAAGATCGGAAGATGGCATTCCATGGGTTGGTGCTAGAGGACAATGGCTTGAAGGAATTTGTTGAACAAACAATTCCTAGGCCAACAGCTACTGATGCACAAAACTTGGTTGAGTGGAAGAAGTGTGTGGCGAAGGCAAGGTGGATAATCCTTGAGGGGGTTCAAGATCATATTTTCTCAAGTCTCCATGGAAAGGAAACCCCACATTCTATGTGGAAAAAATTGATGGACTTGTATCATAATAGCATTGATCAAAGGAAGTTGGCACTGAAGGATAAACTTCGTAAAATCAAGATGGAGAAAGGCGAGACGATTCCAAAGTACTTGACCAAGTTCACTCAATGTCGAGATGAACCTGGAAGTGTTGGAGTCACAGTTTCCGAGGAGGATATGGTGAGTATTTCTCTTCTTGGACTCCCAATGAGTTGGCATAGTTATCAGGACTTTGTTAATGGTCGGGAGAAACTGTGGGATGAGATCAGGAGGAACACTAGGGATGGCACTTCATCAAAGAATGATGATGAAGAGAATTGTGCCTTAGCGATTAAGGTGAGGAAGGGGAAAGGTAAAATTTCTCAGTCCAAATCAGATTCTTACCATGGAGGTAAGAAGAAGGACATGACGAAAATTAAATGCTTTCATTCTCACAAGATGGGTCACTTTGCTACAAATTGTCCATTGAATATTTCCAAGGAGAATTCATCAGGAGGAGCGATGGGTGAGGCTTTGGCCTCCCAATTAGAATTGGAATTTTCTGACATTGCATGCATGGTGTCTTCAATGGTGGGAAGTGTCTCATACTTAGACAGTGGAGCTTCATTCCACATGACTGGCGACAAAGATTTATTTAGTGAACCAGAGGAGAAAGATCTCAAGATGCATATCAAGATGGGTGATGATGGTAAGTATAGTTTTATTGGTGTGGGCACTATTACTTTTCAAAGAATTTTCAAAGGGAGCATGTTGCTCCACTGACCTTGAATAAGGTTATGCATGTACCCGGAATAACGAAGAACTTGGTATCCATTGCCATGCTTGAGGGTAGAGATTATGATGTGATCTTTTCGAAAGGAAAGGTGTTCCTTCAACACATAGCCACGGGTCAAGTAATTAAGATAGGGATTCGAGTTTAGAATCTCTATAAGATAGAGGTAGAGGATTGTGTTGCTTTGAGTTCAAAAGCGGAAAAGATGTTGAGCTGAGACATCAACAAGTTGTGGCACAGGCGATTGCGCCACTTGTATCAGGGGGCTTTGAAGATATTGCAATAAATCTCTATTGGTCTTCCCAAAGGTACGCTTGAGAAAGTTGATACATGCAAGGGTTGTACTTTGGGAAAATACACGAAGTCTTCCTTTGGAGACAAAGACAATCGAGCAGAGTCTATTCTGGAGAGAGTCTATTTAGATGTGTGTGGACCATTCTCGATAGCATCCATAGACAAACACAGGTATTATGTTATATTTGTATGACTATTCTAGTAAATGTTGGGTATTTTCTATGCAGAAAAAGGATCAAACTTTCACAAAGTTTTGTGAGTTAAACGCATTGGTAGAGAAAGAGTCTGGAAAGAAGGTTAAAGCTCTACAAAGTGATAAAGGTGGTGAGTATGTCTCCAAAGAGTTTAAGAACTTTTTTGCAGCGGAAGTGATTAAACTGACACCCCATAACCCTCAACATAATGGGGTTTTCGAGAGGAAGAACAGGAGCATAGTAGGGGCAGAAAGGGAGATGTTGCATGATTAGGGCCTACCACTACACTTGTGGGTTGAGGCATGCAACACAAAAGTTTATGTTCAGAACCATAGCCCACATTGGATACTTGAGATGAAGACACCAGAGGAGGCTTATTCCGATAAGAGGCCAGATGTTGGTCACTTCAGGATATTTGGGTCATCAATTTATTACCATGTGACCAAAGATGCACTGAAGAAGATTGAGCCAGAAATAGAGTTGGGGATATTTTTGGGGTACACTGATACACCCCACATCTATCGAGTGTACATGCTGACCAGTTGGATGACAATGGTTCATACGGATATTAGGTTCTATGAGGAGAAGGCCATGCGAGTATCCCTTGAGAGGGAGCTTGAGCTACATGCAGATGAGGAAATTTTAGCTCCTAAGGTTGAGGGGCCTCAGATTGATGTGGAGCAGCCACATGCAGAGGTTCCAAGAGTGGAGACATCCACTCAAGCATAGTCTTCTAGAGAGGGAAGAAAGCGCACTAGATAGGCTAACAGATTGTTGGATGATGCACATGAGACTGTGGGAGAACACACTTCTCAGCGCAGACAGAGGAGGTCACCAGAGAGGTACACTGGATACATGGCACCTATGGGTGTATGTGCTGTGACAGAGCCATCTTCCTTTCAGGAAACAGTGCAATAGCCGGTTTGGATTGATACGATGGTGGAGGATTATGACTCCATAGTTTGAAACATCATTTGGAATATGGTCCCGATACCGAAGAACAAGTCAATTGTGAGCTCCCATAGGCTTTAAAAGGTAAAGAAAGCCGCAGATGGTAGTGTGGAGAAGCATGAGGCCAGATTTGTGGCCCATGGCTTTTCATAGGTAGAGGGGATTGACTATGATGAGACCTTTGCTCCTGTTGCAAGGTACTCATCAAAAAGATATATTTTGGTACTATCAGCACAAATGGGTTGGAAGATCCATCAGATGGATGTGAAGACTGCCTTCCTCAATGGCATGATTGAGGAAGAGGTGTTCATAGAGTAGCCCGAAGGTTTTGAAATCTTGGACCATGAGTCGCATGTGTGTCGACTAAAGAGAGTGTTGTATGGGATGAAGTAAGCACCCTGTGCTTCGTACACTAGGATAGATAGATATTTCATTGGGTTGGGCTTCACGAAGAGTGAAGTGGATGCGATCTGTATCACATAGTGGTGGAAGGTAAGTTGTTGATCATTGTACTTTATGTAAATGATCTTATACTGACAGGTGATGAGAAGCTCATCAAATTTTGCAAGGAGGACCTTGCAAGAGAGTTTGAGATGAAGGACATGGGTCTCATGCATTACTTTCTTGGCATGGAGGTATGGCAAGGAGATGGGAATTTGTTTGTATCTCAAGGCAAGTATCCCAACGAGATACTTAGGAGATTCCACATGGAGAGCACTAAACCCATGGAGACTCCTCTAGCTGGTAACTGGAGGAAGGAGGATGCTACTATTTACAGGCAGCTTGTGGGTTCACTCATGTACTTGGTGAACACACGACCGGATATGTGCTATGTAGTTAACCAGCTTAGTCAAGCGATGGTTAGGCCTACCAAGTTCTATTGGAAGGCGGAAAAGCATGTATTGAGATACCTCATAGGCACTACTCAGTTTGGGTTATGGTACGGACGAACAGAGGGAGTGAAGCTTCAAGGCTTCACCGATGCAGATTGGGCAGGGAGTCCATCCGACAGGAAGAGCACATCATAAGGGATCTTTAGTATTGGGTCAACAATAGTTTCTTGGTACAACAGGAAATAGAGATCGGTTGCACTCAGTTCGACAAAGGTAGAGTAAATGGATGCAAGTCAAGAATCATGTGAGGCTATCTGGATGAGGAAGATCCTGGTTGGTTTGTTTGGTCATTAGATGGATCCGACAATTATTTATTGTGATAATCATAGTTGTATCAAACTCTGTGAAAATCTAGTCTTTCATGATCAATCCAAGCATATTGATATCTAGTATCATCATGTCAGAGATTGTGTATTGAGGTGGATCATGTTGTTAGATTACATTCCCACAGAGGAGAAAGATGCTGACATCTTGACAAAGGCATTGTCAAGATGTAAATTCGAGTTTCACAAAGACAAGATCGGGGTAGTTGATAATCCCTTTCTTGTTGAGAGGGAGTATTGAGAAATGAAAACAGGAAATTCCAGTTTAATTTGTCCTTGAATTAAACTATAAATTAAATTCAAATTCTATTCTCATAGCAACCTAAAATAGCTAAATTAAGTTTATTAAACTTACTTAACTTAGGAAGTTTGAGTTGGAAGTCTTTTGGAAGTCATGTATATGTTCTCCCTACTTTGTAGGAGTCCAGTGTGAGTTAATTGTGAGTTGTAAAATAGAAGACTCAGTTTCATGATTCATTTCAATTAAATTAGTTCTCAAACTGTTTGAGAGAACTAATAGTGAGTTAACAGTCAGTGGTGACACTAATGAACTCCACTAGTGCTACTCTAGTTAATTGAATATTTACTCATCAGAAACTCATGCATGTCGATTCTGAGAAAGACCCAGTTGAGACTAGAGCGCAGGGATAGTGTGCTATTTGTTTTATATTTTTTTGAGTTGCGCTGATAGTGCATGCAATCAGGAACTAATCCTTAAGGGATTGCGCAATTTTTAGAGGCTTTATTTCCCTTTAAATAAAAGTTATCATTCATAGGAATTACACATTGGATAGAGACTTGGAGAGCTTGTGAAGAGGTTAAGCTTTGGCCTTAAGCTTGCTTATGAGTTGGAGATTGAATTTGCTAAGTGCTGGGATTGTTCTAGAGTGAACAAGCATTGTAATTTCATCTTGATTTTCCAGATTAATACAAAACATACAGTGGGGTTTTGAGTTGTGGATTTCCTCGAATATTTATTATGTTATGTGCCTTTGATTCTCTTCCTCTATTGATTATTGTTTCCTCTATGTTTATGGGCTTCCACTATAAAGAGTAGAAGTAGATTCTTATCTCTTGCTTTAGCAAATTGCATTAGCTTGTGAATCTACAAGGTTTTCTTTAATTTCTACATGGTATCAAAGCTTAAATATCACTAGAAGAGAAGAATTTGAAGTTGTCCTTGCAAATTGATGAAGCTCTAGTTCAAGGAAAATCCAGAAGACACTATGTGCATACTTCTTAATGGAGCAAGAAGGTTGCTAGTGGGAAGATCCATGAGCCAATGTTTAGTGACACAAAAAGGAGTTGTGATAATTGATATTGGTAGATTGAGGAGTAGAGATATTTCCCACAGGGATATAGAGACTCAGAGGGAGTCTAGTTTCAGAGGGAGAATCCCTATGGAAGCTAGTACTTTAGGATCTTAGTATATCAAACTCATTATTACAATAGTTATAGTAGCAGTGCGAAAGCAACAACATAGCAATATCAACAATAGTATGAGTAGATAAGATATAGCTCATGCATTCAAAGTCTTGAGGAGCAATGCATAGGTTAGAGACTTGGTGGTTGAGAGGAAGCATGAATTACCTCTCAACATGTAGCCTAGATGCAGCCTCAAGAGAAGCCTCAACAAGTTATAGAGCAACCACTATTGGAGAAGTAGAGAGGAGATCGAGTGAAGACATCCACTCAAGAAGAGACCTCTATTAGGGGGGAATTTTGAGCCAGGTGAGCAAAAGGAGCACATGCAACCATACCTTCAGGTGTGAGGTGGGGTGATATGAAACCTTAGTCCAATAGTTTCAGAAATTAGGCAGGATCCATTGAGGTGTTTTTGTCTCATGGATCATTACCTTGCTACGAGGACTCACAAGATTTAGTAGCAGGAGGATAAATATTAGTCAGATACTGAGGAGTGCAAAGTAGTGTTGACAACAGAGAAGGAAGCTCAATATCGGAGTCAACAACAACACATTTTTCCCAGTAGATAGTTGTAGACACATTTGATTCAGTTTCTTTTGTTTGGATGCTTTTTTGTTGTAGATGTTGCAATAGCAACAACAACAGTGACAAGAGTTTCATGCAGAACATTCCAAAGGTATTGGATTGGGATAGATGTGAATCACTTTCTTGTTGAAAGGTAGTGTTGAAAATAGCAACAAGAAATGTTGAAAATAGCATCAAGAAAGAAA
Source organism: Pinus taeda (assembly GCA_000404065.3). Classification (NCBI taxonomy): domain Eukaryota; kingdom Viridiplantae; phylum Streptophyta; class Pinopsida; order Pinales; family Pinaceae; genus Pinus; species Pinus taeda. The sequence continues at coordinate 20,093 of APFE031450007.1, read as the reverse complement.
ATCCTAATTTAATTTGTCCTTGAATTAAATTGTAATTCCACAAATCATGACAACTTGTAATAGTTAACTAAGTTAATTTGACTTAGTTAGCTCAGTTAATTTGAGTTGAGGTCTAACTAGAGTCATTTAGAGTGTCTCCTACAATTAAGAGCACTAGTTGAGTTTATATTGAGTTGTAATTATTTAATTCAGTCTAACTGAGTTAAAGTCAGTTAAACTAGTTCCAATTGATGGAGGAATTAGTGGGAGGTCCAATAGTGGGGTGTAACATCTAGTAATGGGGTGTAACCTGTGGTAGTGGGGTGTAAGCTGCAGTAGTGGGGTGTAACCTACATTGATCAACCATTAAACTGAATATTCACTCATAATTAACTCATGCATGTCAGATCAAAGAAAGACCTAGTTGAGATTGGAGTTCAGGGATAATGTATTATCAGTTGTAAAATCATCTAAATTAAACATATGGTGCATGCAGTAAGAAGAAGACCTAAAATAAATTATTCCTTAATTAGAAAGCTCATTGTTTTTAACCATTTGAATTTACCCTAAAAGGAGGAATGAAGGCACAAGTTTCTTCATTGTTTTAGTGAGCACAAGTTAGTGAGACCAAAAAATAGGAAGCGCAAGTTTATTCGTGGAACTTGTGAGAGCAAGGAAGTAGGAGCTTGGAAGGCTAAGAATTTGGCTAAATATTGTCCAAAGGTAGTAAGTCAGGCAGAGGATAGAAAATACTTGTGCAAGTTGAGCTCAAGGTTGAGTAGAGCTTATTTTATTCATTCAGATTCTTTAACTGATGCAATATATAGATAATGGGGGTTTTTAGTTGTGGTTGTCCCTGGAAAATCATTGTGTTATGTGTGATTGAATTCTTTGTCTTATATGCTTTGTGATTTCATCGATCGTTTATTGTTTCCGCTGATGAGTAGAGTAGACTCAAGTCTTTTGTTTTAGTAAATTAAAATTAGCAGTTTGAATCTACAAGAAATTTCTACAGTTGGTATCTTAGTAGTAACCTAGATGGTACCTAGATACTTGAAAAATCTAGGGTCGATACCTTGGCAGTGGCCTAGATGGTATCTAGATCCCTGAAATAGTATATGTTGGATATGTTTTTGATCTGAATCTTCTGGAAATAATATTTCAATTTGAGAAAGTATCTTTGTATCGATTATGGAATTATGAATACCTCCCTAGTTAAGAGGGAGTGTTGGAAAATGTAACTAGGTTCAATCTTCATAATTGTCATTGTACTTATGTCATTATATATCTCATGTAAAATGAAAAATAAGAAAAAGAGATATTATTTTTCAAGCATGAGTTTCATACTCAAGACGGTTGGTGATCTAGGTCAAGCATGTTCTTCATGCTTCTAAGGTTTGTCAAATTCAAAATAATATTGTCATGAGTTAAAGTGTCAATTCCCATTTGGACTTTGAAAAGAAAAAGGAAAAATAAATTTTAAATATGTATTTTAGTTAAAAATTCCTTTTAAAATTCAAGTCGGCCTTGCTTGTCATATAGGTTCTACCCCAAGCGACATGATTGTTCACACCCCCCTGTATTAGTATAAATAAAAGAAAGTTGAAGCTCATTTTGGACATACAATTTGGAGCATATGATCTGAAATTTTGCATAAAAAGAGGAAGGCCGAATCCAAAGTAGAAGGAGGGTTTGACTTGGATTCTAGAAGGTGAAATGGTCTTGGATATCTCATTTGATATGATTCTAAAGAGAATTTTATGGGTTTTCCCCATGGAGGGGTTTTTCCCTAACTTGGAGCCTATATCTTGTGTTCTCTGGTTTTCTTGTGATCTTCATGTTACGTTTTGATAATTGTTTAATGAAGAAGAACATAATTAAATAAATAAGAAGTCAACTCATCTTCACAAGTAGTTATCATAAAGAGGAAAATTTAATTAAATGGTAAACCCTCCCGGTTTTCCAACAACCCTCACCCTATTTTTGGTGGATTTCATTGCCACCCTAGCTATTCTCTCCAATCTCGGTGGAAATTCCTTGCCAGCCTAGTTGGATTTTCATTTTGTTGGATATATTTCTAGTCTTTTGGATCTAGAGATGATTTTATTTTGTGATAGGATTCACCTACTAGAGGGGCATATTTGTGGTGAAGGTTGAGTTAGTAAAGGGGATGAGTTCACTTTTAGGGGTTGAGATTCTTCTTGTGAAAAAGGGTTGATTTTTCTGTGAAAATTGAGGGTTGATTTGACTGTTGAACCTGGGGCCGAATTACCCAAATTGGAGGTCGATTTCCTGAGCATTTTTGGGGACAATTTATGAGCCCTAGAAGATGGTCAATTCTACATTAAAAAGGGCCTAGTTTTCTAGCTAAGAAGAGCCATGAATTATCCTTGCACATGGGTTCAAAGTTCCTCATTTGTGGATTGATATTTGCACAAAGAAGGGGTTGGTTTTCCATTACTTGGGTTAGGTTGGAGAGGCCAAGATTTTTCCTTCATATCAATAGGTACATGTCTGTGTATTAAATCTAATAGTCATCCTCTCAAGGGTTGCATACCATCCATCAACAATTAGCTAAGTATTCATTTACATGGGCAACCCATTCATCAATTAAAGCCATCTACTAGAGGGGAATGTTATTTTTGTGCCAGTTTCATCTAACTCCTACAACTGTGTATTTGTTGATGATTAGATTTATAAGAGTTGGGTATTAAATTAGTCCATTCTGATGTATTTAAACATAATATAAATTACAATGTGCTCGTTTCTTTCTTTCTTGCATTTTTCTGAACTTATGTGAGCATGTATTATTGGTTCAAAGTAAATGTTAGTCCCAAATTTTATTTAGTGCATGTATGGGTAGTATAAACACATTAAAATTCCACTTATAGCCATTTTCTAGCAATGTTTTTGACAAAATTCATCAATGAGACAAACTAGTAAACTCAGAAATTTTGTTGGGGAAACTTAGATTTTCTGAGAGGGACATTACAATGGTATCAAAGCATGGTCTTGGCTAGGTATGGTATCAACAATTATGACCTCAGAAAATTTCCAAAATGTGACATATAGGAGACAGAGGTACAAGATAAAATAAAGAAAGATGGAAATTAACTTGAAACTAGATTCTCCATTGCATAAAGAAGAAACAGTTAATGCATCAAAGGAGATCAACATGATAGGATTAGACAAGGAGGACGCGACATTTCAGAGCCTTCTAAAAGCTTTGAATGATATAGCCAAAGGGAAAAAGGAGATGCTTGAAGAAATAAAACGACAAAAAAAAATCAAGAGCCATAATGGAGAATCATCTGACAGTGAAGGGATGGACACATCTTAGAATATTTCCATTACAAACCTTGAGAGCCACCCTCATATCTACAATGGAATATATCATCCTACTAAGCCTAGTTTTCTTCCTGGTAACTCTGTAGAACTAACAGAACAAGAAGACATGCCATTGGGAGAGTATTACAAGGAATATTAGTCCATGGAAGAGGGTTTTTTGGATGCACTCTCTTTTAAATCTTTTTTCCTATTGAATAATGACAACAAAGGATAGGGGACAAGAGGTGCACCAACAGAGGCCACATAGCTCCAATGTATTAATGGGAAGCTGACTCTTCCTAGTTTTGATGACTCTACCTAGTGCACAACAAGGGCATGGAACCAAAAGGTGGATATTATTTTCAACTGAACCAAGTGACAAAAACTAATGCTATTAAACTAGCTACCCTGCATTTAGGAGTGATCAAGGTGGATATCAGTGGCCAATCACTTATTCCACTTGGACCCCCATCACTATTTATTTTAGAATATTTCTTTCATTCTCCTTAATTGTAGCACAATTTACTATTTTTGGCATTTCTTGTGTCCTAAACTTATAAAGCTATTTTGAGAGCATAAACTACATTTTTTCTGGAAAACAGGAAAACTCAAAGCTAGAGGTAGGGGTTTGCAGTAAAAAATTGTAGTTCTTGGATAAAAATTTCTAATTAAGTATCATACACCTCAAACATAGATCGTATGCCAAAGTTATGACCAGGGGAATTTGGTGTACCAACTAATCCCAACGGGGCCCACATACTTTTTGGTGCTTCATCTCCTAGGGTTAGGTTTTTGGATGTTTGGGGTTTTCCCTTGTTTCTCAATATAAAAAGGCCGGTGATCCCGTTTGTAACACAGTTCAGAGGCATGTAGCCACCACATCTCTTCTCAGAGATAAGCTACCATCACTCAAGATAGTTTATATCCATTATGTATGTGAACAATTTTCAGTATTTTGTTATCATTGAATTGAAGTTCAATTTTTGATGTAGCTTTGTGTTTATGTTTAAATATGTATTTCATTTCGTTCATGCATAAATATGGATTGGTGGTATTAGAGCGGTATGCTCTCTCTCTGTTTCTCTATGCATGTCCCCAATGAGGTTGAGGTATAAGGAGTTAGGGCTTGAAATGGTTGAACCTTTGCAAGACTAGCCTCGACAACCCCATTGACTTCCCATGGCGAAAGAAAATAAAGACGAGGGAGCAAGAGATCCTTTCAAAATATTTCTCAAAGAATTCGTCGAGTGACAAAGGAACAAGATAATGGAAAATTTTTCCCAAATGCCCATAGGCAACACATCTTTATCCAACAGCCTCCCTGGAGGCACCACTCCATTTAATGTACAATTCAACTTTGAAATTCCCATATTTTAAGGCCAAATAGATGCAGATGTTGTAGATAAATGGTTAAATTTGTTGGAAGAACACTTTTTTGGTTCATGATTTTTCTAATAGGGAAAATATTATTTTTTCACTTCTCAAAATCATCCTCGATATCAAGGACTGGTGGGAAACCTACTGTGAGTAGAGGTACAAGATGGAACCTTCACTATTTTTAGCCGCAACCACTTGGAATTATTTCCGAGACGCCATTAAGGAACATTATTATTGTGTCGGGAGCTAGGAAGATAAGTACATAAAGTGGACCACACTGCGACAGGGAAGGGACCAAGACGTGTCAGAGTTCACAAATAGCTTTCATACCCTTTGCACAAAGTTGGGTATCAAGGATTCTAAGTGGCATCTGGTACTCAAGTACCATGGTTGTCTACACAAATACATCCAAGATGACAGGGAGTTCCTGGACATCTCCTTGCTTGACACTTCCTATTGATACGTTGTCAATATCGAGCATATTTTTAAAGAGAAGAAGCGAGACTTTGGATCTGCGAATTTGAAGCAAGGGAAAGGCACCCCCAAATTGCATAACAAAGGACAAATCCAAGGTGGGGTGACCCAAGACAAATAGTTGAAGCTGCAAGAAAATAACAACACCACGAAGACAAAGAAGGACACAAGAAAGTGGTGTGAGTTCCATAAGGGCCCCACTCACAACACAAGTGAGCGTCGAGCCAAGCCGTCACTTGTGGCCGAGCTGAAGACTTCAGAGTCAGATACATGTTCTGACTCTGAGTTAGAACCCCACAAGGGGAATGACAAATGAAAGCATATTATTGATGCGGAGCCCAGTGCCACCAAAGCCACCACCAAGATCCAAAAGATTGAGCCTGAAGATCCAAAGGAAGTGTCTCTTCCACTCACAAATGTGGGTGAAGGGGTCCCCATTGTAGTTTATTATCGATAGTAGGAGCCAAAAGACCCTATTATCAGCAAAGGTTGTTAAACAATTGGGCCTACCAACTACACCACACCTACAACAATACACCATCGAGTGGCTCCACCAAGGATGAGATCTTCGCATCAGCCAACAGTGTCGCCTTCCCTACAACATCAAACCCTTCACGGATGAGGTATTGTGTGACATTTCTCCTCTTGAAGTTTATGATGTATTATTAGGCCAACCATACTTTTGGAAGTGTCATGTCATGTATAAGCCAAGGCCTCACACTATTATTATTACTTTGGGTAGTAAGTTATACAAAACACCAGAGGTAGCACTGCCCCACATTGTGGCCACATCCATGGCCCCCATGAAGGTCCCCATCGCGCAACAGAAGAATGTGGATAAGTTCATGGAAGAATACATAAACATCTTCTCCTCACCCACAAGTCAGGTCAAGCATATGATCGATCTAACTCTCGCAGCACCTCTACCTAATGGGTTGATATACCACTTCTTTATTCTAGAAAATGAAGAGATCAAGTGAAAAATCCTGGAGTTGCTGCAAAAATGGAACATCCAACATATTTCCTCACCTTGTGGGAGCCTGATTATACTTGTATAGAAGAAGGATAGGACCTGGAGACTCTACATTGATTATCAGGCACCAAGTAAAATCACTATCAGGAATAGGCATCCAATCCCATGGATTGATGAACTTCTTGACTAGCTCAAAGGGGCCAAGTATTTCAGCAAGATTGATTTAAATTCTAGATATTGCGAGTTTCCTATATAACCCAAAGATGTATGGAAAGCCAACTTCAAATCCAAGGAGGGCCTTTTTGAATGGTTGGTTATGCCTTTTGGGTTGATAAATTCCCTTACAAATTTTATGATGATGATGGATGACATATTGTAGATATTTACCAACTCATTTGTGGTTGTATATCTAGACGACATCCTCATCTTCAACAACGGTTGGGAAGAGCACTTGCAATGCATTTGTCAAGTCCTTCAAACCCTGCGATAACACAAACTACGTGCCAACTTTAATAAATGCACCTTTGGCATGAGCCAAGTCCAATATCTGGGTTACATCATTGATGAGAAAGGTGTGCATGTGGATCCAGCTAAGATCTAAGTCATTTGGGATTGGCTAGCCCTAACCACTCTAATAGAGCTTCGTAGCTTTTTGGGCCTTGGAAATTTTTATCAGAGGTTTGTGTTGGGATTCTCTCATATCACTTGGACTTTGAGTCAAGTTACCAAGGGTGAAGCCAAAGAAATTTTTTTCTCATTTGAGTCCCAACGTAAGGCATTTATTGAGATGAGGCACCACCTCTGCTCTGCACTGGTACTCACATTTCTAGACCTATAACAACCATTTGAAATTGAGACAAACACCTCTAGATATGTTATTGGTTTAGTTCTCACCCAACAAGGGCATCTAGTGGCCTATCACAGTGAGACACTTTTCGACACAATTCAAAAATACCCCACCTACAATAAGGAAATGTATTTCATAGTGCAGGCTTGCCGACAATGGAAACATTACATTCTAGGGAAGGAGACAACCATCCACATAGATCACCAACCCTTGGAGTTTATATAGACCCAAGGGAAGTTGTAGAATGATCATCATCAGAAGTGGTCCAGATATCTGCAACAATTCCATTTGAATATCAAGCACAAGAAGGGAAACACCAATCATTTTGCAGATTTCCTCAGTCAGCCACCATTTGTAGTACTAACCATTGTTCTCAACTATTTTGGCCACGATACCTCTAGATGGATGTAATTATATAAAAATGATCCAAGGTTCACCACCACATACCATATGCTAGTGGATGGAAATCAAGTTCCAAACTTCTACTTCTAGTATGCATTATTATGCTATCTAGGTCACCTTTGTGTTCTTTCAAGTGAGCGTGCCAAGCTAATTTGGGAGGCGCACTACAGTTAGATCGCGGGACACTTTGGTGTGGAGAAAAATATGGTCATACTACAAAAGTATTTTTATTGGTCAAATCTCTGACATGATGTTGGAAAATACATCAGATCCTGCATTGCCTATGTCATTGCGAAGCCAACTATTAAGAAGCAACGATTGTATACTCCTTTGCCTACTCCTAGCCGTCCCTAGGAATCCATATCCATGGACTATATATCTAGTCTTCCTTCTACCAAGCATGTCAACGACTTTGTGTTTGTGGTCGTCGACAAATTTTCTAAGATGGCCATATTGGTTGCATGCAAGAAGAGTATCACAGTAGAGGCCACTGCCAGACTCTTGTTTGAATGAGTGTGGGTACATTTTTGGATCCCATGGACCATTATATCAAATCGGGATAGTAATTTCCTAAGCGCATTTTGGTCAAGCCTTTGTTCATTGTTGGACAGCAATCTCACCAAATCGACTACATTCCACCCCTAGATTGATGGCCAGATAGAGGTTATCAACAAGATGATTGTGCACATACTACGCATGTACAACCCTAATCATACACATACATGCGATGAGAGCCTTCCCTATGCTGAAGAATGTAACTAAGTTCATTCTTCATAATTGTATTTGAGTCATAATGAAATGTATTTATCATAAGAAAGAAAAGAAATTATTATTATTATGACTTATTAAAGAATGGGTTTCATGCTTAGGTCATCATGTTTTAGGTAAAAGTCTCCATTGAGGACTTCTAGGTTTTATATTAATTCATTAGAGTCATTTTCCATTTAATGAGACCCTTCTTGGGATTTTGAATCATGTAAAAATAATTATTATTGAGTAAAATAAGTCATTTGTCACCTCCACACCAAGTCGACCCTTAATTGATCAAGTTTGCCTACATAAGGGTAACTCGATCCATAGAAAAGGGTATATATGTAGTTCAGTTTAATTCATTTGGAGAATCACTCACACAAGTTCAATATTCAAGAGAAGGAGGAAAACGAATATGAAATTGTACAATAAATAGAAGGAGAATTGTTGGAGAAGGAAATCTATGTTTCTCGGTTGTCTCTCTCTCTCACATGTGTGGATTTACTTAGCTATCTATTAGAAGATCGAAGTGTTGCATCAAGGTCGAGTTTATGCTACTGCATCTAAGTCGAAATTTTGTTGTTGCTTATAGGTCGAAGTGCTACTGCTACTAACTCAAAGTTGCCACTGGGTCCAAGTTTTCGTTGCTTCTACTAGGTCGAAGTTTCTGTTGTTGCTACTGGGTCAAAGATTTGTTGTTGCATCAAGGTCAAATTTGTTTCTAGAAGGTTATAATCTGCAAAAGAAGGGAAGGGCTGACTTGGTGATTGTAGGAAGTTTGTGTCTAGGTCAAGGAGTCTTGGATCATGTCATGAAACTATTAAAGGAAGAGTTTTTGACTGGGTTTTCCCCTAGATAGGGGTTTTTCCCTATTTGTCCACCTACATTTGGTGTCTTTGATCTTCGTGTTATAGTTATTGGTAATTTCTTGATGAACTAAGTTAAAAGAAGAAAACAAGAAAGTTAATAAGAATATAATAATATCACAAGTAATTATCAACATAAAGAAAATATTTTTGCCTTTTTTATTTTCCAACATGGTATCATAGCTAAGGTGAAGAAGAAGGAAAAAGGCAACATGAAGATCTATTGAAAGGAGAATAAGGAGTCTTAAGAAGTTGAATAAGGGTCATCAAGAAAAGGGATCATATAAGAAGTCAAGCCTACTATCTTCAAGAAGAATGGCTAACTCGATGAAGGGTGAAAAAAATTAGAAGGAGTATCCAATTACAGGGCATGGAAAAAGAGGATAGATCTCATCCTCAAGAAGAATAAAGGCTTGGATCTAGTCAAAGGAAATGTAAAGAAGCCTACAAACAAATCAAGTGAAGCAGAAAAAGAAAAGTTTAGAGAAATAGAAATATTGGCCATGATCCTAATGGTGGATGGAATAAAGGATAACTTCATCCCATATATATCCAGCATAGATTTCACTCAAGAGATTTGGAAGGATAATTCTGCAGCCAAGAAGAAGTAATAATATATTTAGTAAGAAACAAGGAGAGTGAAGAAGAGAAAATCTAAAGTTCCTATTCCTCTCATCACAAGATTAAAGGAACCTTCAAGAATCCCAAAGGGCCAAGGAAGAAGATAGACCTATCCAATGTTGAATGCTACAATTGTCACAAGATGGGTCACTATAGAAGTAATTGTCATGAGAATCTAGGAAGAATAGATAGGGATCAAGCAAACATTTCCAACAAAGGTTCACCAAAGAAGAACAAGATGGAAGGATATAAAGTTAATGACCTATTTTCTAGGGACTCTTAGGGACTCTATCCCTTTTATATCCTTCTATTATAAAGATTTGAATTATTCTCCTTTATGCTTTGATTTCTAGTAATTTTAGGTTTAACATGCTTTGGAGAAATTGTTTTGTAAAAGTTATAGGTATCCATCAAGATTGGATTACGAGGGATCCCTCACCATTTTTCCAAAGATGAGTATCTTACTCCTTGTATTATCTTTTACATTTGGTTTTCCTTTTCTTATCTAGATGTGTTTGTGTTAGATGCTAATAACATTTCTTTCATATTTTCCTTGTTTAGGAAAAGCTTGTTGATATGCTTAAGGACTATGGAGAAGACCTCACAAGACAAAGCATGATAGAAGTTATATTGGAATTGATGTCCTATAATGTTTGTCTAACAATTCAAAGGTATGTTTTAGACCATAATCTTTGTTCTCTTCGTGATAAAGGTATATCCATTCATTCTAATAAATTTGCTTTACATTACTAATAAGTGTTATGTATAGGACCTTTGAATAATAAAGATTATTATTTGGGTGATTAATCATTAGATTGAATCTACCCTCGTTAAAATAATCATGTTTGTAGAACCCTAAAATATTCTCTATAAAACCCTAACCTAAGGGTATGTCAATGTGAGAAAACCCTAGTCTACATAGGGTTATTGATTAAATCTAGAAAAGATTATTCTTTTGACATTTGGGGCTTTGATGGTAATGTCATGTTTTTATGGAAACCCTAGCCTTTTAGGGTTGAATGGTAATGTATTCCTATACCTCGAGGCTTTGATAAATCAAGTTTTATGAGCAAAACCTTGATAATATCTAGAGTAAGCTCCTAGGAATGAAACCCTAGGTGTATGCTTGTTCATATAATCAAAACCCTAGCCTAATCAAGATTGTTATATGTCTAACTTTAAATGTATTAATATTTGTCTTAGGCTTACCTAATGGATATCGATATTCTTGTGCATGATTATGAAATCCTAGATATGTATATGTGCTAACCAAATTGCTGATGATTATAGTGTGCAAATTATAGGGTTTGCAACTAAGCCCTAGTAGAAGTTTGATATTCTAGGATATGGTGATATTGTTTCCATTATGATGATAAAAACTTAGGGTTTACAACAAATCCTAGTAGAAGTTGAATATGTTATATTTTTTTGTGATTAGTTTTATTTGTTGACATCTAAGGCTAAGTGTCTCAAAGATGGAATCTAGGGTTTGCATTAAATCCTAGTAGAAGTCTAACATATGAATTCTAAAGTTGTTGGATGCATTGTAGAACTATACTTGTCTAAATTTATTCTAGGGTTTTCAATATATTATAGTAGAATATGTCATATCTCTAGAAAAAATATTGAGGCCAAACCCTAGCAAGAAGTTTAAAAGTATGTTTCTCTTGTTGATTATTAGCCTAACTAAGTTTGGGTATTTGGTGTCTAAAGTCTAATGCTTCCATGATTCTGATATAGTTAAATTCATGCTTTTATATATGTATTTTGGTTTTACTTGTTGTTTAATTTGTGTAAGTACATAATTTTCAAGATGTTGAAGATATATGTAAGTAAAGTTGATTTGATTAACAAGAATGATGAAGGAATTTATGTGAATGATAATGATCAATATGAATCTGATAAGAAGGATGGAATCCATAAAAGATTATCCAAAAGTAGTTGATCTCCCTAAGTTAAGAGGGAGCCTGGATAAAGGAAAGAGTATATCTCCCAAGTTGAGATGGAGGGTATATTATATTGATGATGGATACCTTGAAGAAGAAATTAGAGAATGTATATTGAGGTGTTGATGAAAGAAGGAACACGTGATCTGTTTGTAGAGTTGTTGCATGTGAAGTAGGAAAGGAAGTTGTATGATTAAGGAATCTTCTGTCAACATCTATTTGGGAAGCCTCTAAGTCCTACTATGATAAATTGTGAAGTAGAATCAAGATGCTTGAAGACCTCAACGGTTTTTGTTTAATTATGTCTAAGGTTGTTACTGATTGGGGGTTTCGTTGTTCAAGTAAATCTCTTGAAGTTTAGGAAGCATGCTTGATGTTACCGATATGTTTAACCAGGAGAGGTTTGATGTGTTAAGGAATTATGTATGCTTGGGAGGACATTTCGACGACTTGTGTGTTCATGTCTAGTCCCTAAAGTAGGGAGGATAATGTTGGTCATAGATCTACGACCTTGCATTATGCGCCTAAAATCTTCATGGTTCATGTGTTTTGATATCTTCCATATACTTGTATATATATGAATACCTCCCTATTTAAGAGGGAGCGTTGAAGAATGTAACTAGGTTCGGTCTTCATAATTGTATTTGAGTCATAATGAAATGTATTTATCAAATGAAAGAAAAATAAATTATTATTATGACTTATTAAAGCACGGTTTTCATGTTTGGGTCATGATGTTTTAGGTCAAAGTACCCATTAAGGAATTCTAGGTTTTAATTAAGTCATTGTAGTCATTGTCCATTTAATGAGATGCTTCTTGGGCTTTTGAATCATGTAAAGAGAATTATTATTGAGTAAAATAAGTCATTTGTCACCTCCAAACCAAGTCGGCCTACATAAGGGTAATTCGATCCACAGAAAAGGGTATATATACAGTGTAGTTCCATTCATTTGGATCATCACTTACACAAGTTCGATATTCGAGAGAAGGATGTAGAAGAATATTAAGTTGTAGAAGAAATAGAAGAATATTTTCTTGAGAAGGAAATAAAATTTTATGGGTTGTCTCTCTCTCTCTCATGTGTGGATTTACTGGGATATTTACTGGAAGATCGAAGTGCTACATAGAGGTCGAGTTTCTGTTGCTACATCTAGGTCAAAATGTTTTTGTTGCTTCTAGGTCGAAGTGTTACCGCTAGTAGGTCAAAAAGTTGTCACTAGATCAAAGTTTCTCTTGCTTCTACTAGGTCAAAGTTTATGTTTCTCCTACTGGGTTGAATATTTGTTGCTACATCAAGGTTGAAGTTGTTGTTAGAAGGTTATCATCTGCAGAAGAAGGGAAGGGTTGACTTGGTGATTGGAGGAAGTATGTGTCTAGGTCAAGAAGTCTTGAATCATCTCGTGAAACTATTAAAGGAAGAGTTATTAACTGGATTTTCCCCTAGATAGGGGTTTTCCCTGGATTTCCACCTACATATGGTGTCTTTGATCTTCATGTTATATTTATTCGTAATTTCTTGATGAATTAAGTTAAAGGAACATAAGAAAGTTAATAATAATATAAGAATATCACAAGTAATTATCAACATAAATAAAATATGTCTTCCTTTCTGATTTTCCACCACCTTATGTGCAAAAAAACTATAATAGAGCTCTCCATAGCTTGGTTGGCCACAACCCCTTTGAAGTGGGCCTAAAATTTCAGCCATTATGTCCCCTTTATGTTGCATTTCCTTTCTGCCCATGTTTAATTTGAAGCTGATAAAGCCACTAGGTTTGTTGAGCACATTCAACACATTGCCAATAGGTTCATGACATTGGGGAGAAATCCATTTCCAAACAAAAACAATGACATGACCATCATTAGGTTCCCCATATGTTTCAGGTGGGAAACAAAGTTTGGTTACATCTGCAGAAAGTGCACCTCGTTGAAGCCCATCATAAGCTTCGACTGCTCTGAAACTAGCCTTGCACCATCACCAAGGTTGTGGAATACAACAATTTTGAGCTCAGTATCACCCCATTCCTTGGATTGCACCCCATATTCAATGTGGACCACCTTCGGCCATGCTTACCACCATTATTGGACACATCATAAATTGTTGAGCAATTGACACCAATAGAGATCAACCTGGACTACATAGCACTGGCCACAATAGATTGGGTCATTGACACACAAATCAAGGACAGTTGCAAATAGAGGATCCAACTATATCAATTTGTGAAATCTAGCCAACTCTTGCACCAGGGCAAGTGGCTCACTAGGGACCAAGTTTAGCAGAAATTTCCCAATCTCATGGAGGCAGTCAACGCAGTGGGGACCATTGCTTCCTAAGGGGGGAGGAAAGATCCAAGTGGATATTGGTTTCCACCCATCTATTCTACTTGGACCTCCAACATTGTTTATTTTAGTTTCCTTAATTATAGCATAGTTTACTATTTTTCGCAATTTTCCGGGTCCTGAAATTTCGGAGCCGTTTTGAGGCCCTAAATGACATTTTTTTTGGAAAACGCGAAAACAAATTAGTTGTGGCAGGGGTTTGTAGTCGAAATTTGTATTCATCGGATAGATATTTCTAATGAGGTATCATACACGTCTAACATAGATTGTATGTCAAAGTTACAACACTGAGAAGTTGATGTACCAACTAACCCCAATAGGGCCCACAAACTTTTGGCACTTGATCTCCTAGGGTTAGGTTTTTGGATGTTTGGGGTTTTATTTTGTTTCTCAATAATAAAAAGGCATGCGAGCCTCATTGTAACACATTTTAGAGGCATGTATCCACCACATATCTTCTCAGAGATAAGCTACTATCGCCCGAGCTAGTTTATTTTCATTATGTATGTAAACAATTTTCAATATTTTGTTATCAACGAATTAAAGTTTAGTTTTCTTTGTAGCTCTATGTTTCTATTTAAATATGTACTTCATTTGTTCCTGCATGAATATGGATCAAGGAGAGGCACATGATTGGTGGTATCATTGCCTAATTACCTTGGGAAATGCTAGTGTAACCTCTTATGAGGACATTACATAGAGGGTGATAGAGCATTTTGACTAGAAAGATCCTGAGATGTATTTATGGGAATTGAATCAGTTTAGGTAGACAGGAAACTTTGAGCACTATATATTAGGGTTCTTGAGACAGTATGTGATGGTGCCCTATTTTTCATAAGCCAAGAGAATCATGTTGTTTGTGGAGGGCTTAGTTGAGCCCCTACATGGGCTAGTGAGGTCCTATGGGCCCACTTCATTACAGGATGTAGTTAGCAGAACATGAGACTTGTCGGATGTAATTTCGAAGACAAGAGCTCCTACTAAACCCATATTTCCACCCAAAGGGAAAGATACCATACCTTTTCAGAGGGAGTGGATGGGGAGAAATCAACTTGATGAATAGACCAGAAAGGACCTCAGGAGGATGAAGTTATGATCCACCTGTTAGGAACCATGGGCACCAGGGAACCAATGTACAACAAAGGTAAAGGTGCATTATATTGAGGTTTTCTTTGATAGTGAGAGTGAGGAGGATGAATAGTAGCAACCACATGAGGAATTCGGGGATATGGAGGGGTGAATCTCTGGGACTGAGAGAGGAGCAATGTTATTGCTACACTTATAGGGATTCCTTGGTTTTTCACACACAAGATTCGAGGAACTATACATGGGAAGAGATCTATAGTTTTAGTTGACGATGGGGCCACCACAATTTCATTGATGATGACTGTGTGTCTAGGAGAGGGTTAGCCACCACAGTTTTCAAAGGATTTTCCATACTATACCTGGAAAAAAAAAAATATGCAATGCAACAAAATGATCCCCAAGATGAGATTGGCGATGGGGAACTATACCGTCATCTATGACTTCTTTGTAACCAATGTGCATGATAGTAATGTATTTTTGGGGGTTTAGTGGCTCATCTCTATTAGGCGACACACTGCAGATTACCAATAGATGGAGATGGAGTTTATGAAGGATGACAAGAAGGTGGTGTCGAGGGGCATGCACACCTATCCTCCCAAATCGGTCACATCAAATAAAATGGAGGCCAAATTTTGACATAGGGACATTGAGTGGGAAGTTGAGTGTATAATATCAGAGAAGAAGTCTGAAGATAAACGATATCTAGTGTACACAGAAGCTCTATTGGAGAAGGACCATAAGATGTTTGGGGAAATTCTACCAGGGATACCACATGACAGGGGTTTCAAGCATTTCATTGAGTTGGAGGAGGGGGTTCAAGCAATTATTAATAAACTTTACAGGCACCCCAAGGCATACAAAGTTGGGATAAAGAAAACCATTTGGGAGCTACTTTCACTAGGCCACATACACCCCAACTCTAGCCCATTTGCCTCATTAGTGGTACTATTCAAGAAGAAAGATGGGTTTGTCAGGATGTGTATTGATTATGGGGTGTTGAACAAGAATACCATCAAAAATTGATACCCCATTCCTTCAATCGATGAATTGATGGACAAATTGAAAGGGGCCAGATATTTCTACAAGACTGATCTATGTTCGGGCTACCACCAGATTAGAGTAAGAGTGAAGGATAGCCCCAAAACCACTTTCAAATGTCACTACGACCAATATGAGTTTCCGGTTATGCATTTTGGGCTTACGAATGCATCAACTACTTTCCATTCTTGTATGAACCATGTGTTCAACAAGCATTTATTCAATTATGTTCTCAACTTTTTTGATGACATTCTAGTATATAGCGAGACATGGTAGGAATAATTACAACACTTGGAGGAGGTGTTGACAATATTAGATGAGAAAAAAAACTATGCTAAGTTTTCCAAGTGCGAGTTTTCCTTGACCGAGATGCTCTATTTGGGGCACAAGATTGGTGGAGAAGGGGTGCAAGTGCACCAGGAGAAGATTTGGGCCATCTTTGATGGGCCTACTCCCAAGAATGTGATGATGTTGAGGGGATTCTTGGGTATTTTCACTTACTACAGATGCTTTGTCAATTTTCCTAGTTGGCGGCACCAGTTACAGATTTGACCAAGGACTCCTTTGTATGGTCAGATGTAATAAAGAAGGTTTTTGTATGGCTGAAGGAGTTAAAGAGTACTTGCGTTGTTTTGGATTTACCTTATTTTTCTCAGCCGTTTGTGTTGGAATGTGATGCCTCGGGTGATGAGATTGGAGAAGTACTAATGTAAAATGGTCACCCTATATCTTTTGAATGTAGAAAGCTTAGTAATTATTAACATTGCTACTCTATTTATGACAAGAGATTCTTGTTATAATGCATGCACTATCTAAGTTCATGACATATTTGGTGGCCAATCGATTCAGGGTCAAGATTGATCAAAACAACCTTTGATTTTTCTTAGACCAAAAGGAGTTAAATGACCAACAATAGAAATGGGTAAGCAAGGCACCAAGGAAAATTTTAAGAACGCCCCCAAATTTATATGTATAATAAATGGGTGAATCTCCATGGTATATAGGAAAAATGGAAGGTGATTTTATCAATAATATAATATGT
>APFE031449996.1:2563-27148 GCA_000404065.3 Pinus taeda | reverse complement strand
ATATTATGCATTACAAAAAGAAAGAGATGAAATGGCTAGAAAGGTTGTAGACTACATAGAATCGCCTTATGTATCAGATGAGTAGTGTGGTGTGGGGCATACTTTTGATTTGGCCGATACAATGAGAAGCTTGAAGGAAGAGATAAGGAGTTGTAAGGAACATAATGATCATATCATACAGGCGCAAGATAAGCAAGAAGATGTTAATGCTATACTTCTTCAGAGTTTCTTAGACTTGCAGCAACAAGGGCCGCTTCAGAATCATCCATGGAAAAGACGATAAAACTAATGGGGCATATGGTAGTAATCTCCTGGTAGACACAGGTCAGATAGATCTGATATAGTGAGACATGGTAGATTGTTGGGCACTCCAGAATGAAGGGGCAATGAGTACATGAATTATTTGAGTTCTGGTTCTAATAGACATCATGATCATTTTCTCTATCATCCTTACAGGAGGAATGACATGGGATACTTATCAGATGAATTCAAGAAATCAAAACCACCTACTTTTGATGGATATGTGAAGAAGCGAGAAGATGCAAAGAAGACAGAAGATGCAAAGGCTTGGATACTTGGCATGAAAAAATTATTTGAGTTGCATGAATACAAAGATAACATGAAGGTCCAGATAGCTATTTTTAGCTTGAAAATTAAAGAAGACTTATGGTGGGAAGATTTCAAGCGGGTTAGAGACATCATAACAGATGACTTGAGTTGGCGAGAATTCGATAGGCTTTTTAGGAAGAAGTAATTGTCAAAAAGTTACTACGACAGCAAGGCTAAAGAATTCTATGAGTTAAATATGGGGTCAATCACAAACGAAGAGTATACAACCAAGTTTCTTAATCTATTGAGGTATGTACCGTATCTTACTAATGAGAAGGTTAAAGTTCATAGATTTGTCACTGGTTTTCCATTAACATCTAGAGATCATATTGAGTATGATGAGCCTCGGTCACTTGAGGATGTCATTGAGAAACTGAAGCATAGTTTTGACCAATCAAAGCATAAGAATGAATCTCAAAATGGATGGAAAGGAAAAGACAAAGGTAGAGATAAATAGTAGCCTAAGAGGACAAGGCCTCAACATGCAGATGGGAAAGAAAATATGGCACCACAAAAGAGATTTAATGCAATTAGATAGGGACATGTGCCACAACAGCAATTGGAGTGTTGGACATGTGTTGAGGAGCACCTTAGGAGAGATTGTTCGCAACATGAGGGTGGAAGGCCTAAGATATACAACACACATGAGACAAAGACTATTCAGGATGTTTGTTAGAGTATTCCACGTATCTATGCAGCAATGGACAATGGGAAAGAAGAACACCAGTCATCTATCATTGTGAAGAACACCAGTCATCTATCATTGAGATGGACAGTAAGCTTTGTGATCAAGTTATTTCTTTTTTGATTGACTCTCGATCCAACTATAGCTATGTTAGTCTTGACTTGGTGAATAAGTGTGGTTTGAGTAAGGAATTGCATGCAAAGTCTTGGTTATTGTAGTTGGCTACATGTACAAAGAAGTGAGTTCATCATTGGGTAAGGTCTTGCACATTTGACTTAAATGGTATGCCTATAACAACACATTTGAATGTATTACCATTGGGTTCATACAGTATGTTATTGGGCATGGATTGGTTGTATCGACATTGAACCAGGGTTGATTGCTATGACAAAGTTATTGAGTGTGTTGATGACAATGGAGAACCAAGAATCTTGTAGGGTAAGAAGAAGGCCACATCAGTTAGGATGGTGATAGCTATGAAAGCAAAGCATAGCCACAGGAAAGGGTGTAAACTATTTGCAGTACACATTTCTAGTGATAAGAGTAAGGAGGTTGAGGATGTAGATATGTTGAATAGGTACCCACTGTTGCAACGATTTTGGGATGTATTTTCTGAGGACATTACATAGTTGCCACCTCACAAGGAGGTAGAATTTTTTATTGAGCTAGTACCAGGGATAGCTCCAACATCAAAAGCAGCTTACACGATGATCACACCTAAGTTGATTGAGTTAAAGTTCCAGTTGAAGGAAATGTTGGAAGAGGGATACATTAGGCCAAGTGTATCACCTTGGGGTGCACCGGTCTTATTTGTGAGGAAGAAAGATGGTACCCTCAAATTATGCATTGGTTACATGCAGTTGAACAAAATAACTATCAAGAATAAATATCCTTTGCCGAGGATTGATGACTTGTCCAATCAGCTAAAGGGAGCAGCAGTGTTCTCGAAAATTGACTTGAGATCCACGCATCAAAGAAGAAGACATATAAAAACTGCGTTTAGGACTAGGTAGGGGCATTACGAATTTTAGCATCTGCCGACTATGGATGGATGAAATCATGAAGTGTCACTATTATTTAGATATTGAATAATAATTATGTTTAAAGTGTCTTTAGTACGTCAACTGTCTTCGGCTTATTTTAAACTTATTGAACACAGTAAAGTTGTTTGTTTTTTTGTCGCCACCTGCAAGATTAGGCTGCGAGATTCTCCTCTATCCACTCATCTTCATTGTGGTCTCCATGAGTAATTTTGACAGTATCTTCACGAATGATAATTTAACAATAAATTCCTCGTTTATTTTAAAAATTAATTATAACCAATTGATTGTTTAAGTAGGGTGGGATAAATGTTCTTTTAAGTTAAAGTAAATAACGGTTAGTAAATAATTGCATCGGTTGTTATTCTTTTCATTTGAAATTGAAACAGAGATACCGCTGGGTATCCTTGATGTTTGTTACACACTGTTATTATAGTTGTTGCATACCAGGTGTTAGGCCTTCAATTTCACCTTTAATAGCATATTACTCAATTTTTATAAGATAAATTCCACAAGAATCGAATGCATTGAACTGTTAGTAAATAAATGCATGGGTTGTTATTCTTCTCATTTGAAATTGAAACAGAGATACCGCTGGTATCCTTGATGTTTGGTTACACACTGTTATTATAGTTGTTGCATACGAGGTGTTAGGCATTCAATTTCACCTTTTATAGGGTATTACTTTGTGTTCTTTTTAAAACAATGTCAAGTTTTTATAATTTAATTAAATTTTATTATTTTTATTAATATTTTAAAATATTTATATACATTATGATTAACTTAACTCTTATTTTATAATATAATGATACTATTATCACGAAACCAAAAACTTCTAGCAAATATTTTAGGCAACATCCTTAATCAATAAGATTTTGACTTCTTATTTTTGTTTTTACTTTTCACCGAGATTTTATCTTTTATTTTTTTTATCTTTGTTATCTAAAATTAAATATGTAAGGGTTTTGGTTAAGTGTATAAAGTACAATGATTAATAACCATTCATATAATAAGGGAGTTGTCTTTAGTGTGATTTTTTGGAATTCTAGTGTAAAAATTGAGGTGAAATCTTGATTTGTGTTATTTAAACTTTTTTTTATTGTATATATGGGGTACCCAACAAACTTGTAATTTCAATAAATTCGTGCGAGAGTTTAGAGAAATTAGACCAGAAAAACCTACCAAAAAATCACACTAAAGACAACTAGTATAAGAAAGTGGGTGCCATGAATGTTTGCAAAGTATCCCCTACCAATTATTTTTTCACCACTTCAACGCATTTATTAGCATTCTGAAGATAAAAAAATACTTGAAAATAATAAACAATCCAACTAAAACAAAATTTCTCCGTAAATATTTAAAATAATTAATATAGATTATTTAATTAATATTAATTTTTGAGAAATAAAAATTCACTCATATATATTATATTAATATATAATATGGTAAAAAAAATGTTATAATTAAATTTAAATGGTTATGAATTCAAATAATTAAAATTTAGTAAATAAAGCAACTTTGTTATAATTTACATACTATAAAGAAATATATTCAATTTATTTATAATATAATTTGGTCTTGAATAACTATTTTTTAAATATATATTTATATATATTTACTGGATATTTTTCTAAAAAAAACATTATCATTACAATAAAACATTATTATTGTTAATGGGTAAGACTGGATTCCTCAATATCACAAATCAACATTACAATTAACAAAATATCTTAATTTACTAATCAATAAAACTTAAATTAAATAATTCAAAACCTTAATATAAACTTGAATTTAATATTTTTAAATGAATTTAATTATATTTACACTAAATTTACACTAAACCTCAAGTTCTAGAAGTTGATGATAGGGTTATGTGGTTCTTTTCATTTGAAATGTTAAAAAAAATATCCGTGGGATGAAGTTGTGAAACAAGTTTCTCATAAATTTCTTCTAAAATTTCAACCTTAAATGAAAACACCAATAAATCAGAACACATGATACGGTTATGATTTTATCTCGTGCATAGTGCTAGAAAATTCATAGTAAACCTTTTGGCAGTTATTACTCGGTAATCGATGTGAACGAAAATAAAGTGCAAGTTGATAAAATTGCCATTATGGAGTGGTTGATATTTGAACAAAAATATATGGTGCAAATTGGTAAAATCGTGGACATTTAATTATTTTAATATTATTTTCCAAAAATAAATCATTACCCTCATTAATTTTCGTAACATCATAGTTATTTAATTAATTTTTATAATTATTTTAATCCCTTTAAAATAAATAATCATTTTCAAATATTAAAAAAAACAAAATGTTTATATTATTCATTATTATTTTTATTATGATGAAGATGGTGGTTAACGTCCACTGAGACCAAACTTTGGTCTATCGAACTTAAAGAAATGAATTATTTAGTTTGATTTAAGATTTTATTCCTATGCTCAAAAAGCTTGGAGAGAAGCCTCCCAATCTCACTGTAATTTTGACAACGTAAAAGGCTAGGAAGGTCAGTATTGCAACAAAGATTTTGAAACTGAGATCTAATGTGGTTGTACGTGGGGCACTCTAAGTGGAAGTGATTTTCATCCTCGATGTTCGTATTCTCACAGAGATAATAGAACCTTTCCATCCACGGTGTTTTAGGAACTGCCCAACGACTTGTTTCACTATGGAGCTCATGAGAGTTCGTTCTAATCTTGGCTATAATAATTTTCTTCTTTGAGCTAGTTAAAACAGAGAGATACTTTTGATCTTCTAGGGTGGGGTTGATGATCTCCTTATAATATCTCAATCTTCTTTTAGCTGCTAAATTTTTCTCACACCACATTTTTTCTTTGAACTTAGAAGTAACAATATTTTTAATGTTATTAATGTTTTGCAATGCAACATTCTTGTCGATCTCCCAATGGTTTAACTAGGCCCTGATGTCTTTATACCATCCTCGTTTGAGCCTTAGGTGGTTTTGGCTGGAATTTAAAGCTTGCTTAGGAATTCTATGGTCTCCTATGTTATTAAGTTTGTGCTTGTACAACAAAAGCCTAGTCATAGGTAGGCTCTTGATAGGGGAAAGACCCACTTCTATATGGAGAATAGGATAGGGCGTGTTGCTTTTAATTTTGAGGTTATATGTTATAAAACGCTTCTGGATTTGCTCAATCTTTCTCCAGGATTATCTAGAGATGCTACAACCCCAAACCTCACATCCATATAAGATAACCAAAGTGACTATAGTTTCAAAGAGGAACTTCTTTCTATCCCACATTATGAGGTTTGTCGTTTTACAATTATTTTCAAGACCAAAATAAGCTTTCCATCCCCCATTAATCCTTTTCTTAATGTTATAGTTCCAGTTGATCTTGTGATGAATATCAATTCGTAGGTACTTGTAGGAAGAAACTTCCCCCAAGTTACTATTGTCATACATAAAATTAGCGTAAGTGTCCTTCTTGGATTTGATAATCATAACTTTTGTTTTGTCAGTGTTAACAATCATACCCATGGTAGAGTAGAAATCCTTAAGAAGTATAAGTTTCTTATCAAGAGAGCAGGATGGGCACCTTGCGAGAAGAACAATATCGTCAACTAGAGAAGAAGGATGATGGACTATCCCAGGCTAAGATCGTGCCAGACATCCTGCTTCCTCTAATCCAACCTGCTAAGCTTGTCTAAATGTAAATTGCCAAATAGGGTAGGGAGGAGGGTGCCAACCTTGTTTAACTCCGATATTACACTTAATATCTTTCAACCACCCCTCATTGCTCTTTAACTTGGCAATTACATTCTCATATAACCTTATAGCGACAACTCTCAACTCAAAAGGAACCTTTAGCTCTTCTAATCTGTTCCAAAGGTTGTTTCTAAGAACCATATCGAAAGCCTTTCTAAAATTCACAAAGCAACAAAAGAGATTGGATTTATCATTGCTGCATTCCTCCACAATGATCCTAAGTGTAATGAGGTGGTCTGTTGTTAAGTGTTGCTTTCTAAAACCCACTTGGCTTTTAGCCCACTTACCTTCATTTTCAAGCCATATGCTCAACTTCCTTTCCAAAATAATACCATATAACTTGGCTAGGAGAGGGCTAATCATAATTGTCTGATAATTAGAGGGGTTATTTGTATCCCCACTTTTAAAAATAGGGATAATGAGGCTTTGAGTCCATGGTTTAGGGAACCCTTGCTTGACCACTTGATTGAAAATCTTGTGAATGTGGGGGTTGAGGATAGGACCTCCAATTTTTAAGAATTCCACCTGGTAACCTTTAATGTCCTTAGCTTTCCCATTAGCCAAGCGATTAACCACAAAATCAATGTCTTTTAATGAGAAAACTTCTTTCGTTGTGATCACGGTTTCAAAGTTATCCATGACATTTGGAGATTGATTTTTAAGATAGGAATTCTAGTCCTGTAAAGAAATTTTATTATTATATTTAGTTTTCCTAGTTAGAATTTGCCTCCAGAATTTCCTTTTTTTCCTTTTAGTTAGGGTTTTGTATATTTTTATCTTGCCAATTTTAAGATATTCATCAACAACTTCCTTAATTTCTTTCCTCACACTTTTACAATCTTTGTCATACCATGGGTTGGTTTTTCTATTTATTTTATTACTTGAAACTTCAATTGAGAACTTATATAAAAATGTTAATTCTAACATTTAGCAAAGAGTGATATCAAATAGGTTTATATTTAATAAAATATTTTCTAATGAGATTTTTTTATTTAAGTGATTTATTTTAAAATCTTAAATTAAAATAAACAAATATTTTTTCTAATATTAAATTATCTTTTATTATTATTATTATTATTATATATTATTATGTATATCCTAATCATGTAACATGGTCAATTTATGAGAAATGAGGTTGACCATAGTCAACCATCCTCATCATATTCATACACAATGGTTATGAAAATCCATACACATCTATAATTAAACAATGAAATCATGCTCAATCATGTTCACCCGTAGCCAACCACTCTTGTTCATAGTTGATCATGTTCAAACATGGTCATCATGTATAACCATAGTACAATATGGTCGACAAGTTCAAATATATCCAACCATGGTCAATTGTGGTACCAATAGACATCATTGTCAACACAATCAACCATAGTCAACATGGTCAACCATATACATCTATAGTTACATGTTCACAACCATGGTCAAACAAGCCCAACAATGGTCAAACAAGACCTACAATGGTCAAAACAACTCAACAATGGTAAATCAAGTTCAACATTGTTCAACTATGGTCGTCTAGCTTGGTGATCCTTATCCAAATTGTAGAATCTCGGAATATCCTAGAATCCAGTGGACAACAATAGGGTCAATTGTTCGATCTCGATATTATCTATTGGATTCTAGGATATTCCCAAAATGAGTAATCGAGATAATTTAAGCAATCTAACTCAACTATTGTCATCCATGTTCAACTATAGTCAATATGGTCAACAATATTCACCCACAATCAGCCATGGTCGACCATGTTCACCCATAGTCTTACATGGTTTACGATAGTTAACCATGGTAAAATATGGTCAATAATACAACCATATTTAACCATGGTCAAACAAGCTCAGGGATAGTCAAACATGGTCCCATGGTCATCTATCATTAACATGGTCAATCATATTTATCTATAGTTAAGTATTGAAAACCATGATCAAACATGTTAACACATAGTCAACCATGTTCAAACAAGATTCACCATATTCAAAAAAATCAGTTTTGTAATTCGATGAGCAAAATTCAGACACAATGTGATGAACATAAACCAATATCACAATGTAACGAACAAATATTGAGATCATAGTGTAATAAAAAAAAAGTCGATGTTGTAATGTGATGAACAATAATCAATGTCACCTTGTGATGAACAAAAGTTGGCTTGCAATGTGATTAACCAACATAGGTCCATCTTAACTCGGGATCTACCAAGCATAAAAAGGAATCAAATCTCCCAAGGTTGAAACCCTTCTTCATGTTTTTTTATTCAAAAAAAGGTTTACATCTTGAGCGATTTAATATCTCTCAGTGCTTGATAGGTCTGGAGTTAAGATGGATCTACATTGGTTAATAATTATATTAATTATTATAATGTGTATTATAAATATACTTATTTTTTTTGTTACTTTTAACGGGAGGTTATTATCAAGATTGTTCGATATCTTTTCAATACTTTATTTTCCTCACAAATGGTTCTCATCCTCAACCCCTCCCTGTAAGATTTGAACCTAAAACTTAAGAGGAACTAAACCTCACACAAACCATAAATACTATTTATACTATATATTTCGTGTTATTTTTTATTTTCAATTATACATTTATTAATTAAATTTATCATGTTTTTATATGATTTTTAATTATATGTTTTGAAATATCATGATTACAAATATGGATATTAATAAAAATAAAAATGCAATATGACAAATTGAGTTGAATCCATTTATTATTTTTGTTAATTTTTTTAAGTAAGCAAGTATTACATTTTATTATTGTTATTATTGGATTTAATGTTTCATTTTATGGACACTACAAGATCTCTCTCATATTGAGTTGATCTTTAAATGTTTACACTCATTTATAGACACTACAACATCTCCCCCATATTGGGATGTAGAGTGCCTCATGGCACAACAAATATTGATGATGCAATGTGATAAACAAAAGTTGACATTACAATGTGATAAACAACTGTTGACATTGCAATGTAGTGAACAAAAAGCAACATTACAATGGGATGGAAAAAATTGATGTCACAATGTGACAAACAAAAATTGACATTGTAAGTGATGAACTAAAATCAATCTCACAATGTGATGAATAAAAATCAATCTTGCAGCACGATATGAATAGAAATTGACATCACAATGTGATGAACAAACTTGGTCATCATATGTGGTGAACAAAAATTAATGTCACAAAGTGACAAGAGAATATGAACATCATAATGTAACAAACAAAAATCAATGTTGCAATGTGGTGAACAAAAATCAACATTGCAATGAAAAAAATAGAAATTGATGTCACATTTGATGAGTAAAAATCAATATCACAATGCGATTAAAAAAATTGATGTCACATGTGATGAACTAAAATCCATAATGTAATGTGATGAAGAAAAATTGACACTAGAACGTGGTGAATAGAAAAGCACTAGATAACAATGTGATGAACAAATAACAATGTCACAACATGTTGAAAAAGGTCTCACAACCTTATGTAATAAAAAAGGTTCACATCATAATGTAATGTATAAACATCATCATCATAATGTGAGGAATAAAGTATTGATTCTACAATGGACATCCATGTCTTAGTGTCATAATGTGATGATGGCATAATGGTCACCTATAATTAACCATGGCCAAACATGGCTAGACATAGTCTTCATTATCAAACAAATCTAAACATGGTTAGCCATAGTCAACATGGTCAAGCATGGTCACAATTTCTCAATGTCACAATGGTAAAGCATGGTCATGATGGTCCACCATGGTGAATCATAGCCACATGGTCAACCATAGTCAACATCATCACATGGTCACCATAGTAATCACATTCATCACAATTAACCATACTCAACCATGAGGAACATAACTAACATAGGAAACATGGTCAACCATAATTTACCATAGTCAACCATGTCAAACATGGTCACAAAAACATAATAGTCAAACATGGTCACAAATGACACAATGAAAGTCCTAGTCAACCATAGCCAAACATGGTCATATATTTCCTTCATGGTCAAACATGTTTGATCAACATATATCAACCACTTCTAATGTGCTTGATGCAAACAACATGGTCACCCATGGTAAACCACATTGAATATGGTTAATCCTTTCTTAGCCATGGCCAAGATGGTCAACCAAGGTCAACCATGGTCAAGGTTGTCACCCATAATCAACCATGGCTAAGATGGTTAGCCATAGTAATTAATGCTCAACATGGTCAACCATAATCAACATGTCCAAACATATTCATCTATAACACTCACAATCATGGTTATCCATGTCCACTCATAGTTTGTAATAGCCCTAGTGAAAATTCAATGTAATAAAATTAAAAGCAATAACCACAAATGAATGGGACACTTATTCCAAGATGAATGTTGGGAAAGACATCCTAGTGGGTGTTAATTTTTTTATTTATGGCTATGTAAATTGGCAAAGGAAATGGATAAGGATTTTGAAGGAAAAATAGCATTTTTGGCACAATTATTTATGAAAATAATGGAAATTAGGAGAAAAATGAAGTGAAAGGTCACATGTTGCATGTGAGGGGGAAAATGAAGGGAAATAATGGAAAATGAAGAAAATAGAGGCCTCATTCATAAAATGGCTTATGAGGATCAGTTGGTAAAATTTTGTCAATTTAGCTTTGGAGTTCTTTCATTATTATCTATCTCTCATACTCTTGGACACTTAGTGTTTTCTTGGAGCATTTTGGCATTTGAGCAAGAAGGGGAAAGAAGGCAAGAGGAAGCAAAGATCATGCAGTGAAAGGTAGGATCAAGAAGCTACAACAAGATTCATTGTAGGTATCGACTTGCATGTGTATTTTCCTTGCTGGATTTTGCATGCATGGGATTGCATGTGTTTCCTTTCTACCATGGCATGGGTTTGGCTTGGTGTGACAATATTTTCAGCCTAGCCTTGCCATTTCTTAATATATTTGATGAGATGTGTTCTCTCATACGGTTTGTGTGGGATGGCTGAATTGGATTTGAAGTCGAGTGGGGTGGATCTCCAAATTGACAAACACATGGTGGTATTGGTTCCTAAACCGAACTGAGGATGCATGAATCCATTAGTCTAGTAGCCCCTAAACAAGTCTATGGCTTGCAATAAATCTAGATTGTGTGCCTCGGTGGGCCTAGGAATCCTTGCCAGTGAATGGTGGGATATATGGTAAAGAAAAGAGGTGGATTCTCTCTCCTATGGCCCTAGTGATTCCGAGATGGAATGCACGGTAAAGCTTGGAGAGTATATCTTGGTGTAGGGCCTAGTGATCCCTGGATCAAACTGCAGATGGATAGTAAAGCGTCAGAGACTAGGAGGCTCTCAAATTCCTCACAGTGTAGGCGTAGAACTCCAACGGCATCGACATTGATTAGTTTTTTTTATGTGTTCTATGAGTCCCACGTTCATGCTTGGAATATGGAACAGGGGTGATTGGATGAAGACAGACTTAGCTCATCCAATCTACGGTTAGGTGAAATGTGGTAGTCCCGTCACGGTTGATTCATTGCATTGATTAATGAGAAATTACTTCCATTGATTTTCAAGTGTAAATGCATTGATATATATATATATATATAATATATATAATATTTATATATATATATATAGTATATATATATATATATGGATTTTGATGGCTGATATTTCATTGTAATTATGTTCCTATTATGTTGGTTAGATGTATATCTTGTGGTAGCAACTATGCTTGGCTCTCAGCATGTTTTCACTTGTATTTGAATGGATATGGTATCTATGACCTAATACGTGATAAGGTAGAAAATGACATGAGGAAACAATGGTTCATGGCGATTCTTAGATAAGTATGAGATCCCTACACTTAATTATGTTGTTTACACCTGTGGGTTACATGTTGAAAATATGTTTGATGAAATGTCTGTCATGGCTAGTATGGATCTAGTTAAGGTCTTGATCAAATATTTAATTTTGCATCATTGTTTCCCTGTACTTTACTTGATTCTGAGTTTACTTGATTTTGAGCTTTCATTCCAATTTGGGCAGTGGCCTGGGCTCTGGGCCTAAAAAATTATCTTAATTCCTAGGGTTGCTGGCATAAAAATGGCAAGTTTGGTCCACATTCACAGCTAGGCAGGCCTATGAGAGCGAAATTAGGTCTTTGGCTGCTCTCTTGCTCATAGGATGAGAGAGACTATGGCCTAAGAGGTCTAGAACTACAGTAGGACCCAGGGACAGGATGTTTGAGTGGTTGACTTGTCTCCTGAGGGTTCTATTGATGATCTTAAATGAATCTATGTGATGTTATTTTGATTCCACTTCTTCAAGATCACCTAAGAGGTCAAATCTGATCATAGTAGCCTCTCGTCTCATGTTTACCCTGGTTGGCATGGTTACTTGGGTGGATGTGAGAGGAGGGTGTTACATATATGTTCCATTGATTCTACTTCCTTAACGTTGTTACCTAGGAGGCTGAATATGATCATAGTAGCCTCTTGTCTCATGTTTACCCTAGTTGGCATGGTTAATTAGGTGAATGTGGGAGGGGGGTGTTACAAAGTGGTATCAAAGCATTTTTCAACTCTCGGACTAAATGGGTTGAATGTGTTAGTCATGCATGCATGTTAGTTGCATGTGTGTCTCTTACACTTATATACTTGTTGCATTTGCTAGATGATGGATTAGGGTTGTAGTATGGTTATCATGGAGAATTTGATGTTGATTTCATGAAGAGTAATTGACATGAGTATGTGACTGACTCTATATGGCTATTTGTCACTTACATGTTGAGTTTACGTTGTCTACTTACATATTTGTATGTTAGGTTACATTTTGAGTATTTTAATTACATGTATCAGTCTTGTAGGTTGATTACAAGAACTGACCGATCACGTTCGACTACATGAGATTATGCATATTTGTAGTTGGTTAGGTATTGCTTATGCATATTGTCGGTTGCATGTGGAAATGGATACAATGGAGTAATGGTTGTTGTCATGCACGATGTCATAGCATGCATTGTTGATATGGTCTTGCATTAATGATCGTGTCCTAGTTAGAGTGATGTTTATGTGTTGATACATTTATTTGTGTATGTTTATATGTTTTTATGATTCTTTTATACATGTTTCACGCTGATTTGGTGATCTTGCAGACAAGGTATCCTCCCGAAGCTATACTAAGGTACATTGTTTTATTGTGATTTGGTTTGTTTGACATATTATGCATTACAAAAAGAAAGAGATCAAATGGATAAAAAGGTTGTAGACTACGTGGAATCTCCCTATGCATCAGATGAGCAGCGTGGTGTGCAGTATACTTCTAATGTGGCTGATACACTGAGAAACTTGAAGGAAGAGATAAGGAGATTAAGGAAGATAATGATCAGATCATACAGGCACAAGAGAAGCAAGTAGAGGTTAATGCTATACTTCTTTAGAGTTTTTTAGACTTGTAGTGAAAATGGCCACATTAGATCATCCATGGAAAAGAGGATAAAACTAATGGGGTATATGGTAGTAGATCTCCTAGTAGACACAAGTCAGATAGATCTGATATAGTGAGAGTGGCAAGTTGTTGGACACCCTAGAAAGGAGGGACGGTGAGTACAGGATTTATTCAAGTTTTGGTTTTGATAGACATCATGATCGTTGTCGCTATCATCCTTACAGGAGGAATGATAAGGGATACTTATTGGATGAATTCAAGAAATTAAAACCACCTACTTTTGATGGAGATGTGAAGAAGCTAGAAGATGCAGAGGCTTGGATACCTTGCATGAAAAAATTATTTAAGTTGCATGAGTAAAAAGATAACATGAAGGCCTAGATAGTTATCTTTAGCTTGAAAATTAAAGCAGACATCTGGTGGGAAGATTTCAAGTGGGTTAGAGACATCAGAACATATGATTTGAGTTGGTGGGAATTCAATATGCTTTTTAGGAAGAAGTACTTGTCAGAAAGGTACTACGATAGCAAGGCTAAAGAATTCTATGAGTTAAAGATTGGGTCAATGACAGACAAAGGGTATATGACCAAGTTTCTTGATTTATTTAGGTATGTACCATATCTTACTAATGAGAATGCTAAAGTTCATAGATTTGTCAGTGGTTTTCCATTAGCATTTAGAGATTAGATTGAGTATGATGAGCCTCGGTCACTTGAGGATGTCATTTGGAAACTGAAACATTGTTATGACCAATCAAAGTGTAATAATGAATCTCAACATGGATGAAAAGGAAGAGAAAAAGGTAGAGGTAAGTAGTAGCTTAAGAGGAAAAGGCCTCAACATGCAGATGGAAAATAAAATGTGGCACCAGAAAAGAGATTTAATGTAGCTAGATAGGGACATGGGCCATAGTAGTAGCATCAACATAGAGGTGAGGGCATTGGTCGGTTGGAGTGTTGGACATGTGGTGAGGAGAAACTTATGAGATATTGTCTGCAACATTAGGGTGGAAGGCCTAATTTATACAATGCACATCAGGCATAGACTATTCAGGATGTTGATCAGAGTATTTGATGTATCTATGAAGCAATGGATAATGGACAAGAAGAACACCAGGAATCTATCATTGAGATGGACAGTAAGCTTTGTGATCAAGTTATTTCTTTTTTATTGAACCTGGATCCAATTATAGCTATGTTAGTCCTGACTTGGTGGATAAGTGTGGTTTGAGTAAGGAATTGCATGCAAAGTCTTGGTTAGCACAGTTGGATACAGATACAAAGAAGTGAGTTCATCATTGGTTAAGAGGTTGCACATTTGATTTAAATGGTATGCCTACAACATCACGTTTGAATGTATTACCGTTGGGTTCATACATTATGTTATTGGGCATGGATTGGTTGTATCTACATAGAACGAAGGTTGATTGTTATGACAAAGATATTGAGTGTGTTGATGGCAATGAAGAAACAAGAATCTTGTAGCGTAAGAAGAAGGCCACATCAGTTAGGATGCTGACAATTATGCAAACAAAGTGTAGCTGCATGAAAGGGTGTAAGCTATTTGTAGTACAATTTCTAGTGATAAGAGTAAGGAGGTTGAGGATGCAGATAGTTGAATAGGTACCCAGTGTTGCAATCATTTCGGGATGTAATTTCTGAGGACATTACATAGTTGCCACCTCACAGTCAGGCAGAATGTTCAATTGAGTTAGTGTTAGGGGAAGCTCCAACATTGAAATCACCTTAGACGATTAGCACACCTGAGTTGGTTGAGTTAAAGTTACAGCTGAAGGAAATGTTGGACAAGGGATACATTAGGCTAAGTGTATCACCTTGGGGTGCACCAGTCTTGTTTGTGAGGAAGAAATATGGTACCCTCAGATTATGCATTGATTACATGTAGTTCAACAAAGTGACTATAAATAAAAAATATTCTTTGCCTAGGATTGATGACTTGTTCAATCAACTGAAGGGAGAAGCAGTGTTCTCAAAGATTGACTTGAGATCCAAATACCATCAGGTATGCATCAAAGAGGAGGACATATACAAGACTACGTTCAGGACTAGGTACTTGAGTTCATGAGTTTCATGAGTTTCTTTTAGACTGAGGCACACTAATTGGGACATGTTGCCTTTGAGGAGGGCATTGCAGTAGATCCAGAGAAGATAAGGGCAATCATGGAGTGGGTAGCTCCTAAGAGTCTAGATGAGGTGAGATCTTTCATGGGTCTGGCAGGCTATTATAGGAGGTTCATCAGGAACTTCTCATAGATTTCTTATCCTATCACATCATTATAGAGGGAAGGTAAGAAGTTCGAATGGAATGAAGAATGTGAGACTAGCTTTGAGCAGCTCAAGAAGTTGCTGACGCATGCACTAGTGCTACAGATTGCAAATCTGGACAAAGCGTTTGTGGTATGAACAAATTCTTGCAAGAGAGGGCTTGGTGGAGTCCTTATGCATGATGGACAGGTGGTATGTTATGAGTCCCAGAAACTAAAAAAGCAAGACAAAAACTACCAGACACATGATCTTGAGTTAGCAATGATTATACATGTGTTGAAGATGTGGAGGCACTATCTTCTTGGCAAGCAGTTTGTGCTTATGAATGATCACATTGGGTTGAGGTATTTGTTTGACCAGCCAAATATGAATGCCAGGCAGGCTAGATGGATCACGATCAACGAGTTTGACTTAGATATTAGGTACATCAAGGGTAAAGAGAATAGGGTGGCAGATGCTCTAAGTAGACGAGTACAACTACAACACTTGGCAGCTATGATCTCCTATGGGACAAACTTACAACATAGGATCTTGCAGGCAGGACAACAGGATGTCAAGTACATGGAGATTGTGCACAAGGTGATATAGTATAGGTATAGGTACAGGTCATGGTACAAGTATAGGTACATGTACATGTAGTGGTACATGTACATGTGGCTGTACAATTACAGGGACATGGGCCACAGTAGTAGCATCAACATAGAGGTGAGGGCATTGGTCAGCTGGAGTGTTGGACATGTGGTGAGGAGAAACTTATGAGATATTGTCTGCAACATTAAGGTGGAAGGCCTAATTTATACAATGCACATCAGGCATAGACTATTGGGGATGCTGATCAGAGTATTCGATGTATCTATGAAGCAATGGATAACGGACAAGAAGAACACCAAAAATCTATCATTGAGATGGACAGTAAGCTTTGTGATCAAGTTATTTCTTTTTTATTGAACCTGGATCCAATTATAGCTATGTTAGTCCTGACTTGGTGGATAAGTGTGGTTTGAGTAAGGAATTTCATGCAAAGTCTTGGTTAGCACAGTTGGATACAGATACAAAGAAGTGAGTTCATCATTGGTTAAGAGGTTGCACATTTGATTTAAATGGTATGCCTACAACATCACGTTTGAATGTATTACCGTTGGGTTCATACATTATGTTATTGGGCATGGATTGGTTGTATCTACATAGAACGAAGGTTGATTGTTATGACAAAGCTATTGAGTGTGTTCATGACAATGGAGAAACAAGAATCTTGTAGCGTAAGAAGAAGGCGACATCAGTTAGGATGGTGACAATTATGCAAACAAAGTTTAGCTGCATGAAAGGGTGTAAGCTATTTTTAGTACAATTTCTAGTGATAAGAGTAAGGAGGTTGAGGATGCAGATAGTTGAATAGGTACCCAGTGTTGCAATCATTTTGGGATGTAATTTCTGAGGACATTACATAGTTGCCACCTCACAGTCAGGTAGAATGTTCAATTGAGTTAGTGTTAGGGAAATCTCCAACATTGAAATCACCTTAGACGATGAGCACACCTGAGTTGGTTGAGTTAAAGTTACAGCTGAAGGAAATGTTGGACAAGGGATACATTAGGCTAAGTGTATCTACCTTGGGGTGCACCAGTCTTGTTTGTGAGGAAGAAATATGGTACCCTCAGATTATGCATTGATTACATGTAGTTCAACAAAGTGACTATAAATAAAAAATATCCTTTGCCTAGGATTGATGACTTGTTCAATCAGCTGAAGGGAGAAGCAATGTTCTCAAATATTGACTTGAGATCCAGATACCATCAGGTATGCATCAAAGAGGAGGACATATACAAGACTACGTTCAGGACTAGGTACTTGAGTTCATGAGTTTCATGAGTTTCTTTTAGACTGAGGCACACTACTTGGGACATGTTGCCTCTGAGGAGGGCATTGCAGTAGATCCAGAGAAGATAAGGGCAATCATGGAGTGGGTAGCTCCTAAGAGTCTAGATGAGGTGAGATCTTTCATGGGTCTGGCAAGCTATTATAGGAGGTTCATCAGGAACTTCTCATAGATTTCTTATCCTATCACATCATTATAGAGGGAAGGTAAGAAGTTCGAATGGACTGAAGAATGTGAGACTAGCTTTGAGAAGCTCAAGAAGTTGCTGACACATGCACTAGTGCTACAGGTTGCAAATCTGGACAAAGCGTTTGTGGTATGAACAAATTCTTGCAAGAGAGGGCTTGGTGGAGTCCTTATGCATGATGGACAGGTGGTATGTTATGAGTCCCAGAAACTAAAAAAGCAAGAGAAAAACTACCAGACACATGATCTTGAGTTAGCAATGATTATACATGAGTTGAAGATGTGGAGGCACTATCTTCTTGGCAAGCAGTTTTGCTTATGAATGATCACATTGGGTTGAGGTATTTGTTTGACCAGCCAAATATGAATGCCAGGCACGCTAGATGGTTGGTCACGATCAACGAGTTTGACTTAGATATTAGGTACATCAAGGGTAAAGAGAATAGGGTGGTAGATGCTCTAAGTAGACGAGTACAACTACAACACTTGGCAGCTATGATCTCCTATGGGAAAAACTTACAACATAGGATCTTGCAGGCAGGACAACAGGATGTCAAGTACACGGAGATTGTGCATAAGGTGATATAGTATAGGTATAGGTACAGGTCATGGTACAAGTATAGGTACATGTACATGTAGTGGTACATGTACATGTGGCAGTACAAGTACAGGCACAGGTACATGTACATGTGGCTACTAGCCCTCGTCAAACCCCCCAGACAGGGGGGGATGTCGCCCCCCTATGACCCCCCCACTGCAGAATCGGCGCAACAAAGGTGGGGCTCTACCCCCCCTCTAACCCCCTGGTTCACTACATAGGTTAGTCGTGGAAAGAATATAACACAACCCAACACCATGTATCCTTCCTTATTTTCTGGTTGAGGAAAAGAAACTTTGATTTGGTGGTTTGGTATTTTCTTATGGTGGTTTCATAGTTTCTTTATGGTGGTTTAGTATTTTCTTATGATGGCTTGCTATATGTTTCATGGCAGTTTAGTATTTTCTTTATGTCGGTTTAATATATGATTTATGGTGATCGATATATGATTTATGATGGTTGATATATGGTATATGATGTTTTGTTATATGCCTAGATATGATGTTAGTATATGTTTGATATATGTTTTGGTATATGATTTTGCATATGTTTTGGTATCTATAACTTTGATGATGTTGATATATGTACACCTGTGTATGATTGTAAATACTATAATGAGCTATATTATTAACCTCCACTATGCAGTATGGGTGTCATGTCATTATGGTTATGTTATCATGTTATTATGATATCATGTGGTTATGTTATCATGACGTTATGATGTTATGTGGATTGGCACTCAACAAGATGATCATTGTAAATACCGTAATGAGTTGTGATATAAAGCTCCACTATCCAGTATGTTGTCATGATTTTCTTCTCTTGAGGAGATATTTCATTGTAAATACTGCATCGAGCTAAGTTATAAAGATCCATAAGAAGTATGCCTTCTTTAGCATGTTGTTGAGGTATATGTGTGATTGAACATCGAGGATAGTGTCCCCCAAGGGAAAGGGTTCTCTAACAACCTTGGTGAAAATTCCATGTAATAAAGTGAAAAACAATAACCACGAATGAATGGGATACTTATTCCAAGCTGAATGTTGGGAAAGACATCCTAGGGGGTGTTCATTTGGTTGTTTATGGCTAAGGATTTTGGAAAAGGCAATGGCTAAGGCTTTGGAAAGGCAAAATGGAATTTTTGGCACAATTATTTATGAAAATAATGTTAATTAGGAGCAAAAAGAAGTGAAAGGTCACATGTTTCATCTGAGGAGGAAAATGAAGGAAAATAATGGAAAATAAAGAAAATAGAGGCCTTGTTCATAAAAGGGTTTCTGAGGTTCAGTTGGTAACATTTTGTCAAAGTTAGATTTGGATTTCTTTCATTATTCTCTCTCTCTCATACTCTTGGATACTTAGATTTTTCTTGGAGCATTTTCGCATTGGAGCAAGAAAATAAAATAAGGAAATAGGAAGCAAGGATCAAGCAGGGAAAGGCAGGATCAAGTAGCTACAATGGGCTTCATTGCAGATATTGACTTGCATGTCTATTTTCCTTGCTATATTTTGCATGCATGGGATTGTATGTGTTTCTTTTCTACCCTGGCATGGGTTTTTCCATGTTAGTGTTTTTGCCCTAGCCTTGTCGTTTCTTGATAACTTTGATGAGATGGGTTCTCTCATAAGGTTTGTGTGGGATGACCGGATTGGATTCGAAGCCAAGTGGGGTGGATCTCTAAATTGAAAAACACATGGTGGTAGTGGTCCCTGAACCAGATTGAGGATGCATGAAGCCACTAGCCTAGTAGCCCCTGAACTAGAGTGTGGGTTGTGCTAAAGCCAGATTGTGTGCCTCAGTGGGCCTAGGAATCCTTGTTGGTGTATGGTAGGATATATGGTAAATCCAAGAGGTGGATTTTCTCTCTGTTGGGCCTAGTGATTCTAGGATGGAACACATGGTAAATCTTGGAGAGTATGTCCCAGTGTAGGGCCTACTGATCTGTGGATCGGACTACAGATGCATGATAAAGCTTGAGAGACTAGGAGGCATTCAAATTCCTCATAGTGTAGGCAGAGAACTCAAGTGGCATCCACATTGATTTTTGTTTTTGATGGGTTCAATGAGTCCCACATTCATGCTTGGAATATGGAGCAGGGGTGATTGTATGAAGAGAGGTTTGGCTCAGCCAATCCATGGTCAGATGGAATGTGGTAGTTGTTATAGAAATTTTTGGGCACTACAATCCCAATCATAAATTTCCATAAACTGAGGGCTCTGAAGTCCCTAAAAGTGTTGCTTCATTGCCTAAAGGAACAAGGTCAGCTGATTACATCATCTCCCATAAGTTCTCCACTAAAAATTGCTCGGAAATGGTCAAAACTGGACCATACTGAATACCCAGCGCAGAGGGTGCGATGCATATCACCTTCCCAGTGTAAAGGGTGCGATGCATACTGAATGACCCCTATATAGGGTGCGATGGTCGGGAATGGAAAAATGGCAGGGACAAATTGAGAGGTGGAAGATCATGGAATCTTCCAGAAGCTTCCCCTCTGACACTTGCCTCTCTGTTTTCAACCAGGGATGAGTAAGAGATCATAATTCTCCAAGTTGAATCAAGAACTATCAGAGAGAGGACACTAATCAAGACCCCAGAAGATGACTCAGCCCCCTACAATCATATATATATGGATCCCTCATCACAGAGATCCAGAGGCTGGAATCTTGTATCTTGTAGAGAAGTGTTGTTGGTTTTCGGGTGTAATATCATAGTGTTAGGTGATCTAAGCTTTACTTGAGGTGAAGAAGGGCTTTCTTGTTGGAGGATGATGCTGGGTCAGAACATATGGTTGTAATCCTCTTGCTACTTTTGATCTTAATAAAGCTATTCAAGTTTTCCTCCATATTCTTGTATGTTTACTTATATATGCATTTGTATGGTTAACACATATCTGGTCCTGTCTTATTTATGAATATAGATCTTTGTTCTTCGATAGAAGTAGGTTGATGTGATTCCACAGGTTCTCCTTGAAGCTGGGTAGACGAAGAAGAAGCGACAAAGCTCTATCAGGAAAGAGAGGAATCAAACAAGTAAATCAAGTGCAAGACTAAGGTTGGTCTCCTTTGTTCCACTCTTATCTATTTTCATAAAGAAAAATGAAAGTAGACTTTACTTGTTTGTTTCTAAGATAGCTACCAGTCTTAGTGGGAATAGCAGCATCCGAGTGGACACTGTTCCTGGTAACAAAATGGCGACTCCACTGGGCAGCGACTAGATTGTTTGTTAGCCTATCTTTGTTTCTTTTATAAACTTACAGATGGAGCCTGAAGCCAAGCGAGCTAGCCTTTGAACTGCATTTGTTATACAAATGCAAAGTAGATCAATGCTGCTTCAGTCTATCTTCGGGTTTTGTTTATGAATTAAACAATCGATCTGCAAACATTCTAATTGCCCTAAGTGGTGGCTCTGGTAACCTCCTTAGATCAACCTCTGTGATTTACATATACTGAACATCACTTACTCGGCCTAAATCCCTGAACTGAATTGCAAATTGTGAGAAAAAACTCGTTTAAAGTCTCGCACTGGTACCATTGCACCCTGCCTTCAAGGCAGTCTATATGCATCACTTTTCCCGAGTGCAGTAGGTGCGCTGCATACTGAATTCACTATGTGATAGGTGCGATGGTCAGGGAAGGTTAACTTTATCTTCAGACTTTGGTTTTTTCTCACTATTTTCAGTCCTATTCAGGAGTTTTGCTATCTGTGGTCAGTGTATCTCTCTGAAAGCCCCCTTCTCTTACATTATTATGCCTCTATTGTGTAAAGAACTGTCAGTGTTTTTATGTATTGTGTGCCATTTTCAGTTCTCTTTTGCAAAGAAGTAGCATAGTCGAACTGTCGTTTCTTGATCTGAAAGTGTCGTATCTATCGTTTTCAGTTTTAGAAGACAATCCCATTGTTTTTTATAGTCAATTATACAGTTATTGTTGTATATGATTTGAATTAGTATTTTTTAAAGTGTCGAAAAGAAATTTTCATTTCGAAATCGCAAAGTGTCTCTCTTACCTTCACTTCATTTTGAAAAGAAATTTGCTGAGTATTGTCGCTTTGAAAATAATTCAGATTTGCACTTAGCTTTCTTATCATCATTTATACATTAAGAAGGCTTAAAAAAAATACATGCATGTGCATTTGCATTTAGACTACTTGGTTTGATTTAGGACGGTGCATTTAGTGTGTGCTCTGTGCTCTTCGTTGAAAGATTCTTAACTTTCTTTCCTTAGTAGCTAGAATTTTCATTGCCAAAAGAATATTAAACATTTGTTTGTCATCTTAGACTGCATTTTAGGAATTGTATACACATCACACGGTGAACCTAGAAGGCAAGTTTTAAAGCAAGATAAACTTAAAATAAATTTAATGAATCTAACAATGCTTTGGAACCTAACGCACAACATCTATAGGTCTAGGCTAGAGACGTATTCTAGCGTCGTAAAACCTGGTAACTATTGTTTTCATTGTTGGTTGGTTGATTCCTCCACTCTAAGATGGCAAGTGCCAGTACGGACTTGTGCTCCCATGTATCGTCGAGTATATATTGGGAGACCATAATAGGCTGCATCCTTTATCCTTAGGAAGCCGTGTCTGCTGCCCTATTGATCGCAATGCACTGAACACAGAATTCAGGAAGATTGACTACTGTACCGTAAAAAGTATTCTGCAGTTTTGCGATTGGTTTGGTAATCCCCTCTGCCTAGATCTCCAGAGAAGTCTATTTTGGTCCTTTTCAAAATCCTTAAAAGAAAAGGTCCTTTGAGCACTTGTCACTTCATGCTCAATAAAAATCGAAGGCGACTAGAGTCATATTTTGTTTTTCTCGACTCTTTAAAATTGAAAAAACAAGTTGTGTCAAAGTGTCTAAAATTTATTTTAATTGGAATAACATCACAAATTCCCCCGCTGGTCTTTAGGTTGAGAAAATGGAGTCTACCAACCAAGGATTTCCCCTTAGAGGAAATCCTATTCCCTTCTCCTCTTGGGGAGACGTTAGTGCACCCCATATGGCCACATTGTCACTTCCAGGGTTGACGATTGGTTTTCCTGTCTAGCTCTTCTCTACCTCTGTCATTCAGAATACCTTAATTCTTGAACAGTCAAGTCAACAACTAGATGATACCAGAGTTGCCCACCAACCTTCTACTTCATATTATTCTCCGTCTCCTCCTTCCTCTTCGCTTGATAAAGCTGATAAAGCTAAAAATTATGTAACTGAGTAGAAGAAGAAGCAGAAAGAGAAAAAGTAAAAGAAGAAAAAGGAACCAAAATCGAAAGGGGGCAACCAGACGTCATCTAGCGAAAATCCTCACACCGCACTGTCTAAACATAAATCTCCTTGTGTCATTTGCAATGGAGACCACTATCACCGAGATTATCCATGCATCCAATGGATCTTAAGGGACTGGTCTCCTCGTTTGTACAATCCGGTGTCATCAACCTCTGATGATCATGTTGAATGCACACCATCAACCAGTGAAAGTGAAGCACCTAGACAGAAAAGGAATCCCAGATTTCCTTGTAAACTGTGTGAAGGAAATCACACCATTCACTGTTGTCCCTTCCTTAATGAAGCTAAAAGAGTTTTGGATGACCATCCTGCTTCACTGCTATGACTCCCTCCTGGATATAAAAAACTCTTGCCAAGTCCACCACTGTTTGAAAATCCGGCTGGCCCGTCATTGTGGTCGGCTGAAGCATCTATCATTGAAAATGAACCCTCTGAATCCATACCAGACGAAAGTCAAAAGGTCAAGATGGCAGTTGACCCAGTCTTGCCTTCAGAGTGTTCATCTTCGAATGATACCGTCACTGAAGAGAAAGAGAACGACACCATTCAAATTATTTTCATAAACACAGACACCGATGAAATTGGGGGTAGTCCACCCATTCCTTTATCATAGGAAGGAAGTTCATCAGATTCATACCTGGCCGTCTATTCGGTCTCACCTCCAAGCAACCTAGTCATTTCCTTCGACTGAAATCTACTAGGCAGACCCCGTTTACCAGCTAGCGTACTATTCTGAATCATTGTACAAGCTTACAAAATGGTCATGGCTAGTACCATCATCGATGAAGGGGCTTCTGTGAGTATCCTTTCCTCAACTGCTTGGAAAGCACTTGGTTCGCCATC
>APFE031449993.1:14989-40260 GCA_000404065.3 Pinus taeda | reverse complement strand
TCTCCTTTATTGTCATACCATAAAGTTCTTCTAAAAATTGTTCGTTACATTCTTGAATATACGAGGGCTCTAGTATATTCTCTTCATTGGATGTGACCCATGTCTCCTTGATCTCCTTTATATGCTAACAAGGGTAATTGGAAGAAACTCCTAAGTTTTCCTCTTGTGGATTCTCTTCATGGATCCTTTTCTCTTCTTTTATCTTTTGAAATGACAATTCAACCCTATTGACAATTCTAAATTGTGGACAAGGATTTGAGAAGATATATATGGTGGCATACCCTCCTTTACTGAATAAATTCTTTAACATCTTCTTTTGTTAGTTGGTAGTTCATGTCTTGCAAATGATTTAGTGGTTGGTTTTTTTTAATGGTTGGGGGGTTTTCATGTACCTCTCAAATCCCTGGGTTTAGTATATAATTAAAGCTAAATATAATACAAAAATGCAAATATAAGCATGGCCAGGACTTGTAAAGACTCGATTAAAGTGAATGTGCAACTTCTTACTTATTGTCTTACTGCTTCCACTCCTCCAAGTCCTAAATGTTCATATTTTAAAAAATGTGAACACAAACTTTAAGAAATACCTCTAAATCTAGTTCTAACTCGAAATGCACTTCCCCAACAACAACGCCAAAAATGTAAAACTAATCTAGAGCATGAATTAAGATATGATATTTAAATCAATCTGAGTGGTCGTAAACTTAGAAGCACATTAGAATATGTAGTGAGCTACGATAAATTAGTTGTCAAATATAATACTAAGTACTAAAGTTAACTAGTAGAGGTCAAGGTCTATAATTCTAATTTAGTAGAAGTTAGAATGCTAAGTTAAGAAAGCATG
Source organism: Pinus taeda (assembly GCA_000404065.3). Classification (NCBI taxonomy): domain Eukaryota; kingdom Viridiplantae; phylum Streptophyta; class Pinopsida; order Pinales; family Pinaceae; genus Pinus; species Pinus taeda. The sequence continues at coordinate 39,416 of APFE031449993.1, read as the reverse complement.
AAGCAAAATTTTTGAAAATAAATCTAATGTAATCACACTTATTGGAAATTAAATCACACATATTCAAAATCGATTGGATGATTAGACATGCCCTAAGGTACCAAAGTTACATTGGTTAACTCATAATATTCTACATAATTTGTTATGAAACCAACTCATAAAAAAGATAGAAAAGAGAGATAAACACCTTGGAATTCAGCCTCTTCGAGGGGGCAACCTCCTATACATTACACAAATGAACAATTCTTAGATGATATAAATTAAAAAACCTCCTTTCTATATATAGGAGTTTAAGGGGTCATAATATAATCAGAGCCGACATAACAATAATTAATGTAAGGGCACAATAATAACAATAGTGGGCTTCTATGGGGCACAATAATAAGAATATGGGGACTACATGGGCACAACAATATAATAAGGGGCTTGTACTAATAACAATAAGGGGTTACAATAGTAATATAGGGACCTAACATGCCCCTCTCCTTCAAAAAATGTTGTCCTCAACGCTTGAGTAGTTCTTGATGCTTCTATATAAATTCTTGTCCTCCCATGTGGAATCTTCAGGGGCTAAGTTCTTCCACTTGATGAGATACTCTGAAATTGACATATTCTGTAGCTTTCCATTTCTCGATTTTGTGACTGCTTCAGGGTCTAATATGATCTTTCCTTCCTTGTCAAGTTCTCGCAATAATGTTTGAACTGGGATCTTCTGCAACTTTTGAATGAGTTCCCACTCCTTTGGGCATATGGATATATGTAAGGCCTGATGTTTGGAGGAACACTTCATGGAATCAAACTCGCACACTACGAACCGCACCTAACTCCGCATGATCATGATCACGAATAGGTGGGAGGCCTTTGGGAGTCTCAAATACCTTGGAATGATTGTCCAAAACATTTTGGAGATCTAGAGAAGTACATGATTGCGATGTGGGATCCTCTAGTGAACATAATTGTGCAATTACACCCCGTTGTTATTTATTTATAATATTTGTCACGATTTTAGAGTTGATTATCTTTCCAGGTTTTCCTTTGATACCCCTCAATTCATATTCCTTTCCTTCCCAAAAAAAATTCAAGAAAAGTTCTTGAAAATTAAAAGCTATCATACCCAAATATTGTAGCCATTGGACTCCTCATAAAACATCAACACCACCTATTGGAATGGAAAGAATTGGGCTATTCAATACATATTCTCCCATGGATAGCTTGATATTATGGCACTTTCCAGATAAATTTATGGTTCCTCCACTTGCAACCATCACTTGACACTCCAGTGCTAGATATAGGAAGCAATTCAATTCCTTGGATATCTTACAATCAATACAATTATGGGCACTGCCCGAATCAATCAACAAAACCTTTTTCTTCTTGATATGTCCTTCTATCTTGATAGTTTGAGGAGTGGTAATTTCTTCCAATGCATTACAAGATATGGTCGGATTGATTTCTTGAGACTCGATGTGATCTTTCAATTCTTGAACCTTTTTTTTCTTGATATGTCCTTCTATATTGATAGTTTAAGGAGTGGTAATTCTTTCCATTGCATTACAAGGTATGGTCGGATTCATTTCTTCTTTCTCGATGTGATCTTTCACTTCTTGAACCTTTTTCTTCTTGATATGTCCTTCTATCTTGATAGTTTTAGGAGTGGCAATTCTTTCCAATGCTTTACAAGATATGATCGGATTCATTTCTTCTTTCTCTAGGGTTGGTTCCTGGTGTATATACTCTTCTTTTGACGTTTCTTGATCATTTTCTTCTTCCTCTTCACAATCTATGTAGAATAATTTATTTTCAACACACTTATGAACTTAGTGTATTTGCTATCACAACTGTAACAAAGCCCTTTTGCTCTTTTTTCTTCCAATTGTTGTGGTGTCAACCTTAGGTTGTGGAAGGCTAGGAGAAACAACACTTCCATCTTTATAGTTGTGAGGGGTAGACTTCCTTGTTTCCATAATTTTTCTTTCCACTTTGTAACAAAGCCCTTTTTCTCTTTTTTCTTCCAATTGTTGTGGTTTTTCTCTAAAGAAGGTGTTGCTCTTTTTATCCTCATAATGTGTTATCATTTCCTCCATGAAATTGACCACGTAACAATTTGTCTACGAGAACAAAGCCATTTATACCATAAAAATTGATCCGGTTCTAAATATGAAGATGCAATACATACCTTTTGTAACAGTGGTACAGCCTGTAGATCAAAATATTGCTCCATCTGTAGTATCCAATTCACTGGATCCTTTCCATCAAACTTCTTCATATCACCTTTTTTTTATTTCAAGAGCTCCATCTTGAAATGATTGTAACTTTTTACTTTTAGATCTCAAACTTCTGAAATTGTCTCCTGTAGTAGCCCTCTGAGTCGTCTTTCTAACCCCACAAGTCTAATCAAAATTTGATTCTCCAAGAAAGAGTTGTTAGCCATGTTATGTAAAAGGATAAGAAAGTGGATTCAAGCACTCTCAAAGGCTGCAAACACACCTAAGTTCATGCCAAGCAAACCATTTATGATATTGAATTCTTCAAATTTTGGCTAAAATCTTCCTACCGGTTGAAGAAGTTGCAAGAGGAAAGCCCTTGGAAGAGCGGAAATACACTATCGGGAGGCACAAATACTCTAAAGTCATGAAAAATCTCAAATCGCAGGCTTAAGGGTCCGAAATCATATCATCCATTGGATCTGGCCGATCAACGATCCAAATTGCGTCGGCATACCGCAGTCGGAGCAGGCGGGCAGTGGCAGCGACTCAGGAGACCTCACCGATGAGCGATCGCCAATATCGCATCGGCGGGTCGCAATGGAGGACTTACAAAAGAGGTTTGGGCCTTTATATTTGGCAATATGCGATTGCCGACACCACATCGCCGATATCATGTAGGCATATCGCATCGGCGCTTACAAAGGGGGCAGGGCCTTTTGCATGGTTATGTTTGCGATGCGATAAGCTGAACCCAATGGCGCTGTAAATTATTTCTCATAAATTTTTGGGTCCGCGGTGATATCGCTATCGGCGCTTTTAAAAGGGGCGGAGCTTTTATACAAGGAATGTATGCGACCCGATAGCGATGGGGCCCAGACCCGAGGGGTTTTCAAAGCAGAATGGAATAATATTTGAGGTCCGCAAAAGCCATTTTTATGATTTTGGGACATTTTTACATGTATTCTCGAATACAATGAAACGGAGGATTGGCCGGTTAAGATATGCAATGCGGCCCGAAAGGTAGACCCGATAGAAAAAATATATGTGTGTGGGCCCTTGATATTCAAAAAATAGCAAGGTGGGCGGTATTTCTCAGTGGCGCGAAGATGATGAAAGCAAGCATGCAGCAGTACAGCGCAGTAGGTAGCTGCCTTCAAATAACAGTATGGCCGAGCAGGAAAGAGGACTTGCCCCAAACAGATCAACATTTATCAGTTATGATGGAGCCATTTCAATGTTCAGCGACTGCAGTTAATCAGTAGTATGGCCGAGAAGGAAGCAGGACACCGCAGATCCAGTCAAAGCATTCAATGGCTATGGGCTTCACCCATATTTCATTCCACCTACCCAAAAAGGACCGCAGAGCACCAGGGAGGGACAAATCTATTCAAAACACAGTCAGATTTGTATCAGAGGGCGATTCCTAAATGTAAATATGGTTGGTGGCCATTTATGGGCTCCTCCACGCATTGTTTAACAGAGATATTTTATATTGTAACACTATATATACTCAGAACTTAGATGTAATCAGGTGATGAGTGTTCGATGAATGAGAGATTATTGTAGCCTTCTAACTTCTGGAGACTGTAACTACTTTGTAACCCGCAGCGTCTAGTCTTCATTTCCAATTGATACAAGGTTCTTTTGTTGTCAATTGCTCACTTTCCATTTCTTCTTCTTGTTCCAGGCTGTGCCTGTTTTTCATTGGTTCATTTGCTATAAATGTTAGCATTAGAGGGGTTGTCATCCCACCTCTGTGTTAGAATTTGGCATGTATAACTGAACATGTATGCAGGTTTCCGTTGTTGTAATGCATAGAGAGTTGTCATCCTGTCTATGTATTAGAATCCAGATTTACAGACCTTTTACTGGTTGCCGTCGGCCATCACAGGGTCCTGTGCATCCGCTGGGGTGATTAGTTTTCTTCATTGTCACCTTTACCTTAAGCTGTGAGTAATTGGTGGTTAAAAGCCTTGTAGTCAAGGGGTGTTCACCCATGTCTGGGGTCAATCATAGTAGAAGTGGTTATCTGGCTTAAAGGTGTTGCACATCCTCCATTTATCCATCATTTCATCCAATAGAATTGTTAAATTTTTAATGTTCCTGAGCATCACTGATATACAACCTAGGTGAGTTTCTTGGGGTGATAACAAGAGTTATGCCCAATATTCTAAGATGACCTGATTATATAATGTTTCAGTAGATTGAACTTGTATGACGTGCCACGTGTCACTGTTTCAACCTTCGGATCTAAAAACTATGCACAGAAAACTATAGTCCATCCTCTTTCTGTAACTTCTTATGAAATTTCAATTTGTTGCTCAAAGAGAAAGTTATGATGATTTTCCCAAGGTCACCTATTTAGGATATAATTCAGGAGTCTGCAAAAACCCTAACTTCCTCAGATCATATATCCGAAAATATAGTGAGAAAAAATCTGAAATTTGGACCTGATATTTAGAACGATTTCCTCTCAAATGGGTTTTTTCTTTTGCTTCTAAAACTTCATATCAAAAATTTTATAGCTAAAATACCACGATGACCTGTTTTAAATGAAATTTTTGAGCTTGCAAAAATCCTAACTTCCTCATATCATATCTTTGAAAATATAGAGAGACAAGATCTGAACTTCGGACATGTGGTTCAGCAAGATTTCTTATCAAATGGGTTTTTTTTAGCTTATGAAACATCACAGAAAAAAATTATAGTGAAAATACCACGATGACCTATTTGGAGCAGTGAAACCCTAGAATCCAAAGCTCTGATACCAAATGTTATGAAACCAACTCACAAAAAGATAGAAAGAGAGATAAACGCCTTAGAATTCAGCCTCTTCGAGGGGCAACCTCCTATACATTACACAAATGACAAATTATTAAATGAATACAAATGACAAGACCTCCTTTCTATTATATAGGAGTCTAAGGGGTCATAATATAATCAGAGCCAACATAACAATAATAATGTAAAGGGAACAATAATAACAATAGTGGGCTTCTATGGGGCACAATAATAAGAATATGGGGACTACATGGGCACAACAATATAATAAGGGGGTTGTACTAATAACAATAAGGGGTTACACTAGTAGTATAGGGACCTAACATAATCATGCTTAGAAGATTTGCAAGTATTCATACTAAAATCAAATGCTTGTAAATGACAGGAATCGGAAACAATACTCAAGTAGGTTTAATTTGATGGACTACTAATGCCCTAAGGTCTTTTCCACCAATGAGAGTAGATATACACTATTACTAGTATTTTACTCAATCCAACAATGAACTCAACCTAACACTAGTTGAGAAGTTACGAACGCACTAGGGCCTTTTCCACTTGCGAGAGAGAAAGTGGACAAACACAAATCTTGGTATTTTACTCAACTTATCAATTAGCTTGTCCTCGAGTCATTGACTAATCTAAGAAAGCAATAACTATGATTTTAAAGTAATACTAGTTTGGAGAGTTACGAATGCATTAGGACCTTTTCCGCTTTAGATTGATGAAGGGATGACCACTCCTAATATTTTACTTAACTCAACAATAATTTGTCCTCGTGTACAACAATTAATCTTTGATATTCTTGTTCATGAAAAATGACTAATTAAATAAATATGGACATCAATTAAATGAAGTATAGACAATTTATAAAAACAAGTATTAGCAATAAGCTTTTATGAGCGAGTTACGGATATATCAAGCATGAAATTGCAAGTGTTTATGAGATGATCAAAAATACATGAAGACGAAAATTTTATAGCATGAATATGACAAAAAGAACATGAAATATATATACTAAAAGTACATATAATGGACAACAAGTAAATTAAGTGCACAAGCTAAGTTGTGGGGGCCCTCAACTCCTTAGCATGTGTTAGAGCCTATATTTACCTCAGGCTGAAAAGGTAGCATCCAGGGCCAACATCAAACCACACTCAGCCTGGTAGCTAGCCCTACCAGGTCAGGAGAGGGCTCTCTCCGGGTCAATCTCAGAAAATTATGATCATTAAGGGCTTGAAATGACTGATTTGATTACTAATCTTAGGCTAGGTATAAATGTAAAGGAGTTTTATTCAATAAATGATGATTTTGTGGGCTCTAAGGGAAAGGCAAATCTTGGGTGCAGGGAATGAGGCTCAGTCTTGCAGGGATCTCAATGGGGCAAGGTAGGCAACTATTTTTGGCACTCTAAATCAAGTGAGATGGATGGATCAAACAGAGGAGGATTTGAAGAGGGCAAGAGAAGCCATGGATCCTCTCCAAACAGTGGAAAACATCAAAAACTAAAGAAAACTTCAAGTAGAGCACTGCAATTTCAATGTATTCTACTTACACTCTTGTTTGATTTAGCTGAGAAGAAGTAAAAGAGAAAATGGAATACATAACACATGAATAAATTCACAAAGACATAAGAAGGCACTGTACCAAAACAAATTCCATAGGAATCCCAAAGAGTACTGCAAACCCAAGTCTCAATTCCTTAGCCAAAATATTGATATGAGTGTACAATGAAGCTCCTTACTTTCTCAAGAGTCCAACTATGCTAATGACTAAAAAAAACACATAATATAGACAAAGCATAGCTCATCCTTGCCTCTAGGGGTCAAGATCACATGTTTAGGAGCTGATCCAACTGATTCTAAACTAGGAACTAGAAATCAGGCAGTGGAACAGCATGCTTCTAGAAACAAGGGAACTAATTCATTCAGTTTCAAACAACTTTTTAATTGATGAATCTACCTAACCAAGTGGAAATTTGAAATATTTAAATCATGATCCATCAATATACACGAAATTACATCACAATTTTCCATCAAGAAAGTGAAAAAGTCAAACTAGCCAAAACTAGGTGAAAAACAGAGCAATACTTGGTCAAATTGGCAATTTTTCCTCTATGCGCCGCGCTTGATTGGACCCACCTTTGGAGGCCTTCCTGATGTCCAAATCAGCTCCAAGTATGCTTGTTGGAAAAATTTATGCCTGTCTACTTTCCAACCCAAGTGGAATTTTTCAATTTGACCTTCATTTTCCCTGTCAAAAATCAAATCTCCCAAGACTGCTTCCTGTGTGTCAAAATAGGGGCAGTAAGGTCATTTTTTTAGTGTTTTTGACCTTTTTGAGGGCTCAAAACTTGCCCAAACTTCTTGGCCATTGGTAGGAAAACATAATTTTCCATGCCAAATCTAAAAATCTTGATTTTTTGTGATTTGGAGCCCCCTAGCAAAAGCGAGCGCCACGTGGCGTGGCACATAGGGCAGAATTTCCTGTTTTTGTGCCAAAAAATTTCAAAATTGCAAAAAGTGCTCCAAATTTTTTGAAATTTGGGTTGAGTCTCCTCTATCAAGAGCTATGTTGGGCCAAGGAAGTGTCAGCCATTATCCAAAGTCAATCATGCTCCTTTCGCCTCTTTGAATCCTTCTTCAATTTTGCCTTTAAACTCCTTATTCGCGCCTTGCAAACCTTGTTCCTCGCCATGTAATGAAAAGCCATGTGTCTCAGCAATTTTTTCTCCTTGTTAGCCTTCTCCAACAATCTCTCTAAGTGGATATTGACTCTCTCGAGCCAAGAATCTCGATCGGAATTAATCTCTTGCTCAAGTGAAGTGAACTCCACCCTCCTTCTTTGGGCAGCTTGGCGATTCTCCCGAATGTTTTGTAACTCCATGATCACCTGCTGATCTTCAAGCTACTTATTCCTTTGCTCCAAGTATTTTATAATCCACTTAGCCCTCTCCAAGTTGAGGGACAAGGCCTTGATGTCTGTCTGTTGCTCTTGGATGATCTCTTTGAGATTTGTGCTTTGCGGGCCCACATCTGTATCATCATCCTCAATAAGAATAAATTCCTGCTCACCTGAAGGCCCCACATCCTGCATTGGCCTCTTGCCTTTGTCATAAACCTGTGGTGTTGATGACGGAAGCGAGACCCCTTCCACCCCAAGTGGAGATAATACTCGCTTTGCTGCTGCAAATAACTACCTACTGCCCTTCTGATAAGTGATAAACACCAGCATACTGGCGACCTGTGTCTCATGACCCTCATGTTGATAAGAAGGTCCACCTGTCTCATTCAAAGCCTCTGAAGGTCCCTGAGGAGCTATGGAAAACTCAGGAGATGAAATCCTCCCAAGTGATACCCTGTAAGCCAAGCTGATGGATGACCATAATTTTGATGAGAGAAAAATGGTAAATATTGTTGAACTGTTGCTGAGGATTTTTGTGCTACACTAGAGTGGTCATCCTTTCGATATTTCGGCACATGAAGTAAGGGATTTTCATCATCTGTACCTGGATAAAATGCATCAATAGCCTGATATGATATGCATACAAACGGGAGAACTGGTCCTCACAGCTGAAATACTTCATGATCAATTTCATTAAAGGGGCATATTCATCTCTGAGGTACCGAAAAGGAAACACTCTCTTGAGCTGTCTCAAAAATTCAGGCTTGATGCATGGTTCATAATGCTGCCATTCAATTTGCTACCTCTTTTTCCATGGCTCTCCAATGTTGGGAATATCGGTTGCTAGTGAAATGGAATATGGTGTTAATGTGAAAGTGACACCAGCTAGTGTGGCCTGACCATCATGTAAATGCAGCACAAATAAGTGGGCCAACTCATGGTGAAACTGAATGCTAGCAACCTCTCACAAAACTCATAGCAGGACTAGTGTCGGAAACAAGAGATGGCAAGTGGGCAGGCCTGTAACTCAGCAAGGGTGGTTGGTTCCTCTCGAATATGTTTGCCACCTCTATGAGGCCTCCTGGGTGCCTGTACCTCTGTTTGTGAGTCATTGTGTGTCTCCTCTTTATAATCATAAGAGGGATCAGATGCCATCTCTCCTAGTGGATAAACTGCCTTAGAGCTGCCTTGATGAAAAATATGTGATTGTGATTGTTGGGCCGTGAATACGACCACCTTTTTAACACTCATTTCATCCATTTTTACTTTTCTTTATCATGTTATTAATCATGGTTTATCATATAATTCTATTTTATAATGATTTATGCTCTTATGAATGAATATTATTTATTCTCCTTTATTTCTAATAAATTGATGATTATGAATGATTTTATCAATGATAGTTTCAATAAATTGGTTATAACATTATTCATCATTTTTAACCTCCAAGATAATTTCTAGATTGAAGATTTGACCATTAAATGTGCCAACTCATAAATTCGCTGGAATAATGAGTGACAGTTTTGTTGTTGAGATTCTGAGCAAATGAAGAAGAATTTGGAAAATATGGAACATGGGTTTTGTCCAGAACAGACCCAATTAACTTTAGTAAAAAATGGTTTGCCCAAATTCGGCTTTTACTGAGAAAAACTCAGGGTTCTTTGAGCATGATTTTCTCAGATTTGTTGTTGCGACTGTCCTCCAAATCTCAGCTGCGAAAGACCAAATTCGCCTTGCTCTTGTTAAAAGTTGAATGGGAATATATTTTCTTGTTGATCAATTGGTTAGAATCAATCTAATTTTGTAATAGAAATCATGTTGTAATTATCTCTATTGTAACTGCTCTCTGCTCTCTCTCTATTTAAATGAAAACAAAGATCAGAGATGGGGATGGAAAAATGAGGGAGAATTGAGGATGGCTAAGAGAATGGAGAATTGAGGATTTAGAATTAGAGATTTAGAATTAAGAATTGATAATAGGATAGGAGGAAGAAAGGATTGTTGCATGTTGTAATTCTCAAGCTTTTGTTGTTGTAATGATTTCACAATTTGATGATTAATATATGATTTGGGAGTTGTTGTTCATTCCTCTCGTCTGAAGTAGCCCAACAACATTCGCTGGCGGCTAAGGGCCCAGCCTCTGGTGGATTGTGTTGTTGTTGTATATTATCTTTGGTTTATGTGTGGTTTTCTCATCAGCGTGATTCGGTAATCTGATATGTTTTATTATTTTACATCACAGCTCTGTTACGTTTGATCTATTAAGTGATATCGTTTTCTGAGACAGAAATATCATATTAACTTTGCAACACATTGTTGTTTCTTTAAGTGCTGATATAAATGGTTTTTACAGGATACCGTTGCTATTCAATTATGGAATGTTTGTGTTGTAACATTTGACCATTGGTATTATGGAATTCATCTTAGGAATTATGTTCTTTGCGATTGTTGGATCTATAAACAATGTTGTTCTATTTTGAAATGTTGTCGTACTCTTTCTAACTGAGATTGATAACTGGATCAGATTACTATTAAGGTGTGCCATGTGTATATATGGTTTTCAAGCGTTGTTCTATAATTCATCATTAATCAGTGTTGTTCCATTTTGGTGTGTTGTTCAATCCGTCCTTAAGAGTGAAGGATTGCCATTTTATTCCTGTAGGTCACGATTAGTGCATTTGATCTTATAGACTAAGGTGTTACTACTTGCTAGACTTAGTTGATGTTACAGTTTCTTGTTTGTTGTTCCATTTCAGGTTTGTTGTTCCATTTCTTAGCTGTTGTTCCATTTCTTATTTGTTGTTCCATTTCATATTTGTTGTTTCATTTCCTGTTATTTGCATTATTGATTGCTTTGGAGTGAAGAACGGTCTGAGACTGTAGTGGGCATTCACATTTGTTGTCCGGTCCCCAGATCGACGATATGTTCCTTGATTACTTTTGACATCAATATCTAGAGGAATGAGTTATTGCTACTGTATCCTCGATTGATGGTTGTTTGAATGAATGATTTTAATTACAGAGCATTTCAATTTCTTGTTGTTCCAATTAGATTTTGTTTCAAACATTCATTTACTTTTGGATTTTAAGCACTATACTGCAAAACATTACTCTTGAGTAAATAGCCACCTCAGACTGAGTACACTCTTGAAATAAAAAGTTGTCCCTGGCTTGACAATTAATGTGAGGTAATGAGTTAAAAAGACACCTTTTTATCGCTCCACAGTGATGTTTTTGACTTTTTCCACCAAGGGAAAACAATGATATAGAGGACTGTAGGGGGAGGGAAAAATGAAGGATTTTAGGGACTGTTTGGGGTAGAGTTTAGTTAAGGGAAATGGGGAATTAAGGAATGATTAGGAATTTTTTGGTATGGGGTTAAGGTTTGGGAGTTTGTATTTGGGTTTAGGAAATTGGAATAGGGTTATGGAATTGATGAATTTAGGGGTATGTGATTTTGGGAAATAGGGTAAACAAGGGAAATATGGAATAAGGGAGTGATGAGGTGAAGAGATACTTGGTAGCAAAATAGACAATACAAAACCCTAGCAGCAATCTCCTTTGAAAATTTTGAAGAGATAGGGTTTGTTTTCCTTTAAACATTCACCATGCAACAAACACCATCAAACAACCATCAAATTTGGATGAAGAGCAATGACAAAGGGTTAACCTACTTGGACAAGTGACAATCCAGGCGATTTTGGAGCAATTATTTGAAATTTCGGGCTTGTTGGCTATGTGCGCCACGCATCAAACCCAATGCGCCGCACCTAGTGTATGTGTCGCGCCTATGCAATTTTGAACTGGAGTCTGAGGTCCAGTGCGTCGCGCCGGTTATATGCACTGCGCCTCCTGCCCAGTGCGCCGCACCTAGTGTATGTGTCGCGCCTATGCAATTTTGAACTGGAGTCTGAGGTCCAGTGCGTCGCGCCGGTTATATGCACTGCGCCTCCTGCCCAGTGCGCCGCGCCCAGTGACTTGGAGCGATTTTCACCAAATTTTCTCACTTGCTCACCAAAACCACCTTGCCTTGCTTCTACTTTGCAAATGAACTTTTCAAATGAAGAAATAGCTTATAAACAAAGAGCTTTTAAATTTTTGGCTCATAAAACCCATTTTTACAATGTTTTGAAATAACTTTATTTTTTAAACTCTGTTTTTGGACTTTTTCACTTCTTTTTAGCTTTGTGATGAACTAAATGACCTGTGCTTTGCTTGTTTTGCAGGTGTTGGAGCTATGGGAGCTAGGGAGAGTGACCAGGGTTGCAGGGGAAGTAATTTACAAATGAAGGAAATAACATTACATGATTTTTGTACAATAAAAACAATAATACTCTGTTTTTCCTCAAAACTCTGTTTTGAGGAAAGACACATCTCTGAACACTTGATGATGAATTTTATTGATGCTAGAACCTCCTCATGTGACTGCTGGTTGTTATTGGACACTTTGAAACACTTTTGGATGAAACCCTAATGAAACCATAGACCTAAATGAACGTGAAACCCTAAAAAGACCTTTGCAACTTTTGAGACAAAAAGAAGATTACATATGCTTTTTTGATGAACAAACATGAACTAGTAAGTAAATGACATAAGGGAAAAAGTAGGAGAAACCACTACCGTCAGATGATCCATGCGCCTAATAGAATGCAGATGACTGGGCGAGACACCTAACATGCAATGCAACAAGAGAATTTGATCTCTAACGGAGGGATGAAGATACTGACACTAACAACATGCACATCTTTGAGGCTACCAATTAAGAAAACTTAACAAGATTCATATATCAATGAAATAAAAATGTTCAAATCTACAACACAATTCTAAATATCTAAAACTAAAGCCAAAGTTCCCAAGACTGAATTACGGAAATTACAAACTTTCTAAAGTCTTCACACACTTGGGCGTTTATATGCAAAGTTTTGAAACTAAAAAAGTTATGAAATATCAAGTCATAAATTAAAATATTAATTTAGGGAGCTATTTGGGTCAAACTCCACCCTTTAAGGCCCTTGAAATCTAATTAAATCCTTAAACAACTAAAATAAGTATGAATTTTAGGCTAAAACAAGGCATTTCCCTCAAATTAGCCCTATTGACCAAGCATGTAAGCTAATTTTTGGAAAGAGAATATGTATTTTTCCATTTGTTGGTCTAAACGAAATGAAAAAAAAAAAACATGTTTTAATGTTTTCCTAGTTGTCATGCGCATATTCCAATCAATGAGCATTTGCAAAAAAAGTTTGACTTTCTCGTAATTTTCTAGTTACACTTTTTTCTTTAATACGCAATATTTTGTCAAAATATCAAAATTTAAGAATGAATGAATTAAATACCTTTTTGATTTATTTTGAACTGAAATAAGGATAAAGTAAGAAAAATGAGGTGCAAGGTAGATTTATTATGTCATATCTGGGGTTTAAGCTAAGGCAAAATTTGTCACCAAAATTGTACCCAGCGTCAAAAACCTCCTAGTCCATTGTAAACCCCTCCTCAAACTCAATGAGGAAAGAAATGGAAGTAGTTGTGTTAATAGGTGCAATCAATCCAAGTTCCACTCACTCTATGTTAACTAGGCAATCCCTTCTACAGATAGAAGCGATCCCTCTAGTCCAATGAGTGGATCTAGTAACAATTGAAACAAATTCATGTAAAACTCTCCTAGTTTAAATCAAAATGACATGAGAGAGGAAAGATGGCCTACCTCACTCCTATGCGGTCACTTTCGATGTCGATCTAGATCTCGATCTCGATCTCCTCACTTCCAAGCTCGATCCTCGCTATTTTGTTGTGAACGAATACCTACAATAGAGATCAAACAAAGACAACAAAGGAAAAACATAGCATATGCATTATAATCTAAACCATACAAGGAGCATCATACTAAGCAAGTAGTCATTTACACGCTTATGGAAAGTAAACATGCATGGTATTAATAATAGACACAAGAGGGAAGCATACAACCACTGCCTTGATGTTGGAAGCCTCCTTCGGGATGGGTTTCCAAGTCCAAGCCAAGACTTATCAAGCTCTCCTCTCTCCTTCACAAATTGGCAATAATTAGGCACAATTTAGCAGCAACGTGACCAATCTAGTTTTACCAACCATTTGAGGGTGTAAGGGAATGCATTTATAGGGAAGGAGAGCGAGTTAGGGATCCACAAAAGGGGGAAGAAGGTCCACATATTAAGGGGAAGATCCCTAAAGATAGGATTAAGGACTCAAAATAGGAGAACTCAACAATATCTTTATTCAACAGTAACCAGCTCGTTGTTCTCGAGGCTTATAGTAAGAGAAGCTCCTGCTCCATTTTTGGAGAAACTGCCTGAAGAGGATCAGCGCGGATTTTCCTATCCAAAATCACACTGCCAGTGCTAGTCACTAGTTAGACCAAAGGATACCAGCACAGTTTTTCCTACTAAAAGTAGCGTTGGGCTTGCAAATAGGGTTTTTGACAAGCTCTTCCATAATTACTTCAAGGCATTTCTTCTTATTTTCTTCGGGGATGCTCTAATCAATGTTTTTCATGGTGAATCTATTGACATATTTTGCCACTTTGTAACATTTTGGGCAAAGTTTGAAAGCTCAAGGTATAAGAAAGGGAGTGCGAAAAATTACTATATAACACTCTACCAAAGTAGAGGGCATTTGCACCACATTTCACAGGTCTATATTCTGCTCCTCTAAGCATTTTATTTTAATTTTCAATGGGGGTGTTTTTGTGTGGCCTACAACTTTCATTCAAGGGGATAACATGGGTCTTTCCCATGGGTTTGGGCTTACTCACTCCCCTTCATCTATTGGAAACACTCTCAGGAGCAGGAGCTTTATCCCTCTGCCCAAGGTAATGTTGGTTATCTCAGGCTCTTCACTTCATGTCCTAAGACACTCTAGGCTTTCTTATCTCAGGATCTTCACTTCATGTCCTAAGACACTTTGGGATTTCTGACTCCTGGTCAGTATCATTTGTCATTCTAGCAGACTCCTAAATCTCGTTTAAGTAGTAAGGCATGCCACATTAATGTGCTTGAGATTCACCAAGGTGTGGCTTATTGCCAAGAGCGTGGGTGCACCAGGACCCAAATGAGAGCATAAATATTAGCAGCCAGATTCAGGGAACTTACCTCGCAACTAATACAAGATGAACTGAATCAAGGGAACAAGAATAGGTAGATGAGTGGTGCACCCTAACTAATTCTAAAGTGTTGGTTGAGATTGCATAGTGGGTTCCCAACATTGGACCTCACATTGAGGAAGACACAAATAATATATTTACACTATGGACACCTATTGGTATCTCAACTTTCTCCTTGGCTGGGTTCTACTTGACATAAATTCAACCAGATAGGACATGCTTCTCTCCCTGGATGATATGCAAAGGCAACTAGAAACTATGGATCAAAGTCTTGGACACCTTGGAAAGCACATGGACATCCCTCCAAAACCAGGTTGCTCTCATGGCAACAACAAGGATCCCATCCAAGTTGAAGTCACTAACTTTTACCAATCCTTCTTATTGTTTTTTCTATTAGTTTGTTTATCCTTATGCATCATTTTTGCATGTTTCAGTTTAGTACAGGCCCTAAAGGCCCAATTAGTTTTTCTAGACTTCTAAATATGGCTGAAAAGGTTAGTATTTTTATTAAAACTCATTTGAAAATATTGAATTTTTTCTTTTTGTTGTGCTTGTCTAGTGGAAAACTATATCAGATCAAACACTAAAATGTTACCCTTTGTTATAAGGAAATAAAAAATTTTACTTCATGAAAAAAATGATGCCAGCTTGACATAGGGAATATTTTTTAGTCATGTTTTTTTTTTTGAGATGATGCCTTGTAAAGTGTACATTGAAAAATATGACACGTAGTTGATGAAAATCACCAATCCCCCTTTAGCATGTCATGTTTTTTATCATCAAAACTTGAATTTTTTCTCCAAAAATGCATTATATTATAACATTTGCAATCCCATGTTGTAGTAGTGTTATTCTATCTCATGTTCCTCATACTTATCTTCTCACCATGTATAGATGCTTCATATTCAAGTCTGGTTGAAAGGGTTCATCCCTATCTATTGTATTAGTTTCTCATTCAATAACATTTCTTCTTCTACGCAAATGAACAAGGACTTCATGTGTTCCCTTCCAAAAGAACATGCATTCCTTGTTAGAGAAAATAATATCTCTCACGGCATTGATCCAAGGTCTCTCAAAAAGGCACCATATATGCTTTTGTTGCCAATTTTAACACTTCAAATGCCATTCATATCTTAATACCATATGCCTTGATTTTCGTTATGGTTAATTTTTTAATTAGTGTACAACTATGATGGTTGGATACTCTTACCAGAACATCACTAGGCTATATTGAGGGTTTTCCCTTCTGATGCTAAAATAATGAGGAGATGAGGTTTAGTTTTTCCCCTTGGTGTATTATCACATTAAGGATATTATTTTCCATAACTAGCATAGGAATTTGAATTTATTAGCTAAAAATGAACTTATTTGTCTTACATGGACTTCTTTTGAGTTACCATATGTTAGGCCCAAGAAGGCATCTTAAAAGAGCTTCCACTTTCTCTTGTTTTGGCTCATCTTGAGCTTGTTGTAGTCACTACAATCATTCCTATACATTCTCTTGTTGGAATTTTCTTATTTTCACATGATGTCTTACCATGTTTATTCATTTATCCTTTCTTATTTGATCCTTGGTTGCCAAAATGGCTACTTTATAAATGCCCTTTGGGTGCTTAAATTCTTGTGTTCCTATTGTTCCTTCCCATTGGGTTGTCTCCTAAGGTTTTCTTCCAAATTTATTTTGCTTGCCATTATTTGCTTTCCATTTTTTCTTGCTCTTGGTAGATGTATGTAACTTTGCAATTCTTCCCCTACAACTCCTTTAATATATTTTGACAATGGTTATTATCATGATTACCCACCCCATAGTTGGAACAATCCATGTCCCCTTGTATACAATAAATACCATGGATGGTTGAATTTCCCCATTATCCACATGTAAAGCTTTCAACCATTGTTCTGACTCTTTCCAAGAATGGTTGGACATATTTTTTGTCCTACCTAAATTGAACCTAGTCAAATTTCTTGAGTCTTTGTCTTTTGGTTCAATGTCCCTTATTTTATTCTTTTTTTGTTCTTTAGGTGCCTTCATTTTTGCATATTCATGTTTTTTTATGCCTACTTCCAACTTCTACCTTCATTTTCCTTTTTACATTTCTTTACTTGGATTTTATTGGCCACTAGTTTGTTTTCCATGTATATTGTAAATTGGACTTCATCTTTATAATTCACTGGATTTTTTGCCCTAACATGTGCTTGGACAGTGTCAAGTAGTCCTAAGATAGACATCTCAATATTATTCTTCTTTGTTACATAGAATATGAGACACCTAATGACTTCTCTTGTAGAAATTCCTTGTAGATTCAAATTACTTATGTAATTTTCTAAAACAAAAGACTTGGATCTACTCTACTCGTCAGTAGAAACAATTAATCGATCGAGAAATCACAACATAAACATGAGACAAGATTCAACCACATATGCTCAGAATTTATCTAAGGGGGAAGCAACTTCTCAAAACCCCTCCTATTTGTATTTTCATTAGTCAGAAAATATGAGAAGATTACATTGCTTTGCTCAAGCCCAAGAAGCCTTTGCACTATCTCTATCTATCTCACAGCTTCCTAGACAAGAATTGACCAATAGTTAACAAATTTTATGCTTGCCCAAGTCCCTATTTCCTTGCATTGTTTCCTTGGGAATTAGCCCCTATTAATTAGGGAAATTCCTCAATTCGAATAGCACAATCGTCATACGCCTTTCTTTGATTGCATGCACCACCTGTATAATTTGGATGATTATACAACTTATAGTAAACTTCCCTTGAACTCCAATCTCAACTGGGTAACTCTCAAATCTGACATGTATGAGTTATTTATGAGTGAATCATCAGTTAACTAGTTGAACACATGAAGCAGCATCCCACTGTCTGACCTCCTACTAGTTCCTCCATTAATTGGAACTAGTTTCACTGACTTTAACTCAGTTAAACTAAATTAATTAATTACAACTCAAAATAAACTCAACCAAGGCTCCTATAAAGTAGGAGACACTCTAAATGAATCAAGTTAGACCCTCAACTTGAATTAATTGAGCCAACTAAGTGAAACTAACTTAGTTAACTCATTCTTGTTGTCTTGTGATGTGGAATTATGATTTTCTCCTAATTTAATTAAAGGGAAAATTAAATCAAGATTTTCTTGTTGCCATTTTCAAAACTCCCTCTTAACAAGAAAGGGATTCACATCTACCATGATCCAACACCTTTGGAATGTATTGCATGCAACACCTCTCACTGTTGTTGTTTCTAGTACAACATTTGAAACTGAGAATAAAAAATAAATAAAAATAATCACTGAATCAATCTGCAACTGTCTACTGGGAAAAAAATTGTTGTTGACTCTACTACTAAGCCTCTTGCTCTATTGTCAACTCTTCTCTACACTCCATATCTAACTGACATTGATCCTCCTGCTACTAAATAGTGTGGTCCCCCATAGCAAGGTAATGATCCATGAGACAAAAACACCTCAATATACTCTACCCAAATTTTTGCAACTCTTGGGAATATTGCTTCACATCACCCCACCTCACACCTGGAGGTATGGATGCATGTGCTCCCTTTTCCCGCTTGGCTCAAAATTTCCCATACTGGAGGTCTTTGATTTAGTGGATGTTTCCATATGTCTCCTCTTTGCTTCTCCATTTGTGGTTGCTCCACAACTTGATAAGGCTACTTCTAAGGCTCCATTTTGAGAGGTAAATCATGCTCTCTCTCAACCACCAATTCTCTAACCTTTGCCTTACTCCTCAAGGCTTGCATGAATCTTTGACCTCAATTTCATACAGGTTCTTGACTCGCACACCGATCTGCTTCACCTATCTTGTGGTGATGTGTCTAAGGAAAACCTTCCCTTTGCTAAATATCACATCGTAGCCACTGTCTTCCAATACCACGACGGAAACAAGATTCTTCTTTAGTCCCAGAACAAACATCACATCCTTGAGCCTAAGAGGGGAGCCAAACTCCCTCTAAAAAGTAACTGTACCGATACTAGTCGTGTTATACCTTCCGTCATCTCCAAACTTAATGTTATGCTTGAGGTCTTTCTCATCCACGTCACTGAAGAGATCTCTATTCCCTGTCATGTGGAATGATGCACCACTATCTAGATACCACATGGTTACCATTATTGTGCTTTCCATGCATGCAATGAGAGTCAAATCAAGCTCAAATTTTGAAGCTAGAGCTTCACCTTTTGCTACTACTGCATGCTCCTTATTTCTTGCCTTCTTTTGTGGACATTTCATGGCATAGTGCCCAAATTCATGACAGTGAAAGCACTTGATATTGGACAAGACTTTCTTCTTTCCCTCCTCTACTTAGGACTTCTTTACCTTGGATTTCTTTCCTTTTTTGAATAATGCAAGGTCCTCTTCCTCTTCTTTGAATGAGGTTTCATCTCGGTTGTCCTGCCTTATTTCTTCTTGTACTACATCGGACCATAACCGCTCCCAACTTGGTAGTTTATCTCTACCATTAACGGAATCTTGATAACTATGCTAGCTCTGGGGAAGACCCGACAAAGATAGAGCTACCAAATATTCTTCAGGGACAGTCACACCAACCCCACCAAGTTCATTACGACATTGTATAAACTTGCTCAGTTACCACAGAATTATGTCATTCTTTGTGCATATTGATGCTTCGAAGCTTGTCCTTGAGTGCCAGCTTCTTGTGGTCACTATTGTTCTCAAACAAATATGTCAGTGTTTTCCACATCATGAATGGAGTTTCTTTCCCATGGAGATTTGAGACAATATGATCTCGAACTCCCTCCAATATAATCCTCCTCACTTTAGCTACATCCTTCTTTCACTGAGTGAGATGTTGGGAATCAACTGATGGGGGTTTAAATACATTTTTATTTATGTAATCTAGTAGCTCGTTATCATCTAATTCTTCCTCCATATGGATCTTCAATGCCACAAAATTTGTGGTTCCTTCCAAAAAATACTCGAGCCTAATCTTCCCAATGTTGGAGAAAACCTGCAACACTGATGTTGTAATTTGAACCTCCTGCACAAACTTTGAATTCTCGTCTAATGTGATTCTAGCTCTAATACCATGTATAAATTCCTTGTAGATTCAAGGAACTTCATATTTAATTTTCTAAAACAAAATACTTGAATCTACTCTACTCATAAGTGAAAACAATTAATCGATCAAGAAATCACAACATAAACATGAGACAAGATTCAATCACATATGCTTAAAGATTTATGTAAGGGGAAAGCAATTGCTCAAAACCCCTTCCTATTTGTATTTACATTAGTCTGGAAATATGAGAAGATTACAATGATTTACTCAAGCTCGAGAAACCTCTACACTATCTCTATCTGTCTCACAGCTTCCTAGACAAGCCTTGGCCAAACCAATTTTATGCTTGTCCCAGTCCTTATTTCCTTGCGTTGTTTCCTTGGGAATTAGCCCCTATTAATTATGGAAATTCCTTAATTGGAATTGTGCAATCCTCATAGGCCTTCCTCTGGCTGCATGCATCACCTACATAATTTGGATGAGTATACAACTGATAGTACACTGCCCTTGAACTCTAATCTCAACTGGGTAACTCTCATATCTAACATGCATGAGTTATTTATGAGTGAATAATTAGTTAACCGGTTGAACACATGTAGCATAATCCCATTGTTTGGCTTCCTACTAGTTCCTCCATCAATTGGAACTAGTTTAACTGACTTTAACTTAGTTAAACTAAATTAATTAATTACAACTCAAAATAAACTCAACGAGGGCTCCTATGAAGTAGGAGACACTCTCCATGACTCTAGTTAGATCCTCAACTCAAATTAACAAAGCCAACTAAGTGAAACTAACTTAGTTAACTCATTATTGTTATCTTGTGATGTGGAATTACAATTTTCTCCTAATTTAATTCAAGGGAAACTTAAATCAGGATTTTCTTGTTGCCATTTTCAACATCTCTCAACCCATCATCATATTAGGTTATTGGTTTCCTTATCAGTTGAAATATATTTCTAAGTTGTGTGAAAGTGAGTGATTTATCCCCTAGATATTCGTAACATCCTTCGATCATTCTTCCACATCTACTCATGTCTTGAAAAGTTTATCTCTTTCACAATTTCGATACCATGTTAGCACTTCATTTCCAAGCATGCCTTTAAAAATAGTCCATTGACTTTTCTTTGTGAGCCCATCCATTTTTTTTTCCAAAATGACTATATAAGGAAAAGGTTATCATCTCCATTTGTGGATCCATCAAATAGCAGTGTCAACCCTCTATGAAGGCCAATATGACTGGTTCTTTCCAATCTAGTTCTTCAAGGTTTATTGAGAGTGCTTCTTATTCCATGTGTCAAGTTTCTTTTTGTTGGTCCTCATGATGTTCCTCATTATTTTACTCTCAATGTATATCATCCTATGTGGCTTGGCTCTAAGTTTTTAGTGACAAATTTTGTATTTTTTTTGCTTCCATGGGGAGAAAAGTATGGCGAAATATTGATTTTCTCACCAAGAATATTATCAGAGTTCACGAGTAAGATAGTAGATCCTATTTATTAGTGATATGATTTTCCTTGTTACGCAAGGAATACAAATTCACTAGAAGGTAGTCCAAACATTTGATACTACAATGTCATAAAGGTCGAATGCTTGGTTTCAATCTCCATATAAACCATGTTCCATATATATTGCATACATTCCCATCTAACATGAGAAGATGAAAAATCATTTTCTTACAAGTGACATTTAAAATATGTAGTGAGAAAACCTCAATGTTGAGGAAAAAACCCACTTCTCAATGGTGTTTAAATTTCTTATCCTAAAGGGTTATTACAATCTATGGTAGCTCCTCCACTTCTCCAAAATCACAATACATAATATTTTCAATCATATCTCAATCCAACCTATTTCACAATAAAATGCTACTTCTATTGTTTCTCCCATCCCTTTTGTATTTATGTCTTTGATTACTTGCATCATTCATTCCAATATCTAAGCAACTGACTTTGAGGCTTGTTTTGGCTGACAATTCAATGTTTCTTGTCCCTAGTTAGGTCCTTTTAGCTCTATTATCCCCAACACGCTCTCACTAGCTTTGCATTGGTATTGTTGGTTGTTGCCTTCATTTGTGCTTTGCCATTGTCACTACCTCTTGCACCCTTGCTAGCTCCGTCTTAAAATAGATACCTTGTGCATTTCTTTGTGCTTCATCTTAACATAGCTACTAATTTAATTAGCCCAGTTAATCTACAATCATAGATAACACGATCAACACTAAAACCTTAAGAAACCTAGTGACTTTCTTTCATTCTCTTCTCTTCCTCTCTCCCCCTTTGAGAGTTTCTTAGTTTTACCTTAAAACCAAGTGGAAAATCCACTCTCTCCTTCCTTCTTTTGGTAACATGGTGCCTCACTCTAACTATCATGTTATATTAGAGATATCAAAGAAGCCACAACCTCCCTTGAAACTTATCACATATGAAATCCCCTAGTGGGGGATTAACGAGTGACATGAATTTGATATTTAGACCAAGAAAGGGAACCGATCCCTTTGACAAAATAAAAGGAAGCAAGGTAGTTAACATCATTGGAGCCTGCCCACAGGGCTTTGGATTGACGGTGAATGGGTGTACTGTTAAGGCACTCCTTGCGATAGGTCACTAGTTCAAGTCCCAGTGGGTGCTTAGATAGTATTATATAAAAAAAAATAATAATAATAAAAAAAAAAAAAAAAAAAAATAGTAATAGTAATAATAATAATAATAATAATAAAACATCATTGGAGCCTATATTAGGCTAAATTGAATTAGTTGAATGATATGAACCTTGTGCCCTAAAAATTATAATAAACCAATAATTACAGTCCATTTCAAAGGGGAAACCTCCTTTTACAATCAATACAATGTATAAGACAATATTTGATGATTTTAAGGCTATTTATCCTTAGTATATATATAGGAGACAAATGATACAATTATAATAAAATGGTACAATGAAATGTTATAGCCTACATGACAATATAACAATCAAAATGTAAACACTTAATATACATGGCTTACTAAGTGGTTTTAGGGTTAGCATGGGGCTTATATAGTGCTTAACATGAAACCACCCCCTAGATTGCAAAGAAGTGTTGTACTAAACACTTGACCATTTGCGGGTGGTTCTGCATAAACAAATCATCTTCTCATGTTGCCTCTTCCACTCGTAGGTTCTTTCATTTGATGAGGTACTCAATAATTGCTTGACTTCTTAGCTACTTAATCCTTGTTTTCAAGGTTGTTTATGGTGTTAGTATGTTTTTCCATTCTTCATTAATCTCTAGTAAAATAGTTTGCATTGGGATGGTATTTCCCATTACCTTCTTTAAGCAAGAAACATGGAATATTGAATGTACATGTGAATATGGAGGCATCTCCAATTAGCCATACTTCCAATCCTCTACAACACCTTATAATGGCCATAATACCTTGGTGCTAATTTATTTTCCTTCTTTTGTTGCTCGAGGGACATCTATTTATATGGTTGTATTCTTGCAAATACCCAATCCCCCACTTCAAATCCCCTTTCATTGCAATGTCGATATATTTGTTGTTTCATCCTATTTTATGTTATAACTAGGTTGTCCTTCAATAGTTTGAGAACCTATTATTGGTGTCATAGATGGTTCTCTACTACTCGAGCCTTTACAGACCCTTTCAAAGGTGATGTGATAGATGAAATATATATCGACAAAGTGCCATAAATGGTGACTTTTTTGTTGAAGTATGGAAGGATCTATTGTACCACCATTTTTCCAAGGGAAACCCCTTGACCCATTGTGTCTATTTATCATATGAAAAGTAACATAGATTTTTGAGCTACTTAATCCTTGTTTTCAAGGTTGTTTATGGTTTTAGTATGATTTTCCTTTCTTCATCAATCTCTAGTAAAATAGTTTGCACAAGGATATTATCGTCAATTACCTTATTTAAGCAAGAAACATGGAAGTTTGAATGTGCACGTGAAGATGGAGGTAACTCCAGTTGTAAGTCATACTTCCAGTCATATGCAACACCTTATAGTGGTCATAATACCTTGGTGCTAATTTATTTTCCTTCTCTTGTTTCTCAGGTGTTATCCAGGAATAGTGTCCACTCAGATGCTGTTATTCCCACTAAGACGGGTGGCTATCTTAGAAACAAACAATCAAAGTCTACTATTGTTTCCTTTTATGAAAATAGACGAGAGGAGAACCAAGAAGACCAACCTGAGTCTTGCGCTTGATTTCCTCTCCTTCTTGATAGAGCTTCGCCACTTATTCTTTGTCTGCCCAGCTTCAAAAGAACCTGTGGAATCACAGCAACATACTACTATCCAAGAAACAAGGATCTAAATTCATAAATAATACAAGATCAGATGTGTATTAACCATATACAT
>APFE031449993.1:0-12922 GCA_000404065.3 Pinus taeda | reverse complement strand
GTCATTGCTGACCAGTACCTCTTTATTTTTGTCAATCTTGAGGAGGATAACATATGCTTGTTCTATAATCCGCCCTTCGGGCGAACCTGTCGATATATTTTAGCAAGCCTAGCGACAGTGAAACTCATTCTCGTCCATTTGGATGAGTTTGTCGCTATTAGGTCTTAACGAGTTTAACGACAAATATAACTCGATCTCTTTCAATTGTATAGAGTCTGAAAGAAACGGAAAGGAGACTTCAAAGATTCTTTTTCGTTGTATAATCCCTTAAGTCCGAAAAAACGTAAAATAATACAAAAGGGATGAATTTTCAATAGTTTTAACGAGTCGAACAAGACAAGCGCTCAATCTTTTTGTGTAATAATCCCTCAGGTCCAAAAAGATTAAAATCTAGAAGAGGGATAGCACTTCTGATGCCTTTAATGAGCCGGAGAGGCCAATCGCTCGGCAATCTTTTCATATTTTACGAGTCAGATGAAAAGAGCTTAAAGAAGACTCGTTTTTAAGGAACGAGTGATGGTTCCAGGTAGCAGCTGATTCCAGGTAAGATTTGGAATTTTCCAATCACGGCAGTGTCACAAGGATGGCTAACAGAATCACTCTTCGCAGATGTTCCTCGAAGGGGTAAACAATCATATGAGGGTGAATGATCGGCTCAAAATAGAGTGGAGGTGATGGCGAGAACACGACCAAGGCTCAAAAGCTGGCGATAAGGCATTCACAATGGTTATTTACCGGTTCATTTTTTAATGAGCTTAAACGTTGGGGCAAACATTTGCTCATGACTTATGTTTATTTTTTAACGAGCTTGAACTATGCACTAAAACTGCTCGTGGAGGGTTTATTTTTTAACGAGCTTGAACTCTGCGAAAACATTGCTCGCCAGTCATATGATAAAGATATCTCATTCAAGATGCCATTTTTTATGGAGCTTGCACCTTTTATAATCTTTGGCCCGGATCCTTTTGCATGCAAGCTAGGAACGACCAACTACGCCTCTCTACTCGACTACTCAGATCATTACCAAGGCTAGGTAGGAAAATTTTACCTTTACTTTGTCGGTGCCCAGGTGGCCCCTGCAAAGATGAATGGTTTCGGCCATTCACTCTACCTAGGCAGTTGAATTCAGCGGAATCATAGAGCTAACGTTAGTTGTTTGTTTCTCGCCTGCTTACAAGAGGTTTGCATGCCCCCAAGTATAGCGAAAAATTTCCAGGTTACCAAGAAAGTTTTATCCACGTAGCAGATAAAATGCTTCCTCGGCGATGTCTATCGAAACAGACAAAGGTGAATGGCGCAGATGCATTCCACTTACATAACTTTAACGAAGGTATCTTATTCCAGCCTGTTCCAATTTTCCTGTGAGGACTGGTTCGCCAGAGTAGTCATATATCCCTCACGGAAATCCACTCTATACCCAAGGTTTTCCTGCCGAACAGACTAGGGTGCATGCCCCCTGGGTTTCAGTCACAACTTCCTGAATCATTCATGCTTATCAGGTGGATGGACTGGAGACCGATGAGACATTTCTTGCGTGAAAAGACCATTTAGGGATGGCATTTGACTATTTTCTATGTGTGAACCGAGGAATGACATTTGGTCCACGAGCTTGACCATTCTGCCTTCATGCGGAAAACACATTACTCTAAAGAGTGAGGAGACGATGGCTCCCGTGCAATAAATATAGTCGCATCCAAGGAGTATATTATAATCTAAAGGTCCTTGAACTACCATAACATTCATGTGAACAATTTTCCTTCTCAAAGTAATGGGCACATTTGGAAGGATTCCTAAAGGTCGACTGGTTCCCTTGTCGAAGCCTGTCAGATTTCTCATTTCAGGCAAAAGTGATGGCGAACCAAGTGCTTTCCAAGCAGTTGAGGAAAGGATACTCACAGAAGCCCCTTCATCGATGATGGTACCAACCATGACCACTCTGTAAGCTTGTACAATGATTCTAAATGGTACACTGGCTGGTAAGCAGGGTCTGCCTAGTAGATTCCAGTCGAAGGAAATGACTAGGTTGCTTGGTAGTGAGACCGAATAGACGGCTAGATATGACTCTGATGAACTTCCTTCCTGCAATAAAGGAACGGGAGGACTGCCCCCAAGCTCATCGGAGTCTGTGTTGATGAAAAGAATTTGAACAGTGTCGTTCTCTTTCTCTTCAGTGACGGTATCATTCGAAGATGAACACTTTGAAGGCAAGACCGGGTCAACTTCCGTATCGACCCTTTGACTTTCGTCTGGTATGGATTCAGAGGGTTCATTTTCAATGATAGACGCTTCGTCCGACCACAATGACGGGCCAGCCAAATTTTCAACTGGTGGAGGACTTGGCAAGAGTTTTTTATATCCAGGAGGAAGTCGTTGCGGTGAAACCGGACGATCATCCAAAACTCTTTTAGCCTTGTCAAGGAAGGGACGGCAATGGACGGCGTGACTGCCTTCACACAACTTACAAGGAAGTTTAGGATTCCTTCTTTGTCCATGTGCTTCACTTTCACTGGTTGATGGTGAGCATTCAACATGATCGCCAGAGGTTGATGCTATCGGATTGTGCAAACAAGGAGACCAGTCCCTTAAGATCCGAGGGATGCAGGGACAATATCGGTGATAGTGGTCTCCATTGCAAATGACACAATGAGATTTAGGTTTTGACTGTGCGGTGTGAGGATTTTCGCTAGACGACACTTGGTTGCTCCCTTTCAATTTTGGCTCCTTTTTCTTCTTTTCCTTTTTCTCTTTCTGCTTCTTCTTCTTCTCAGTTACTTGACTTTTAGTTTTATCGACTTTATCAAGCGAAGAGGAAGGAGGAGAGGGAGAATCAGATGAAGTAGAAGGTTGGGAGGAAACTCTAGTGTTGTCTAGTTGCTGATTAGACTATTCAAGAATTACGGGATTCTGAACAACAGAGGTAGAGAAGAGCCAGATAAGCAAACTAATTGTCAATCCCAGAAGTGACAAAGTGGCCATATGGGGTGGACCAGCATCTCCCCAAGAGGAGAAGGGACTAGGATTTCCTTCACGAGGAAATCCTTGGTTGGTAGACTCCGTTTTCTCAACCTGAAGATCAATGGGGGAATTTGTGATGTTATTCCAATTAAAATAAATTTTAGACGCTTTGACACAACTTGTTTTTTCAATTTTAAAGAGTCGAGAAAAAACAAAAGATGACTGTAGTCACCTTCAATTTTTATTGAGCCTGAAGTGACAAGTCCTCAGAGGACCTTTTCTTTTAAGGAGTCTGAAAAGGAGAAAAATGGACTTCTCTGGAGATCTAGGCAGAGGGGATTACCAAACCAATCACAAAACTGCAGAATACTTTTTACGGTACGGCAGTCAATCTTCCTGAATGTTGTGTTCGGTGCATTGTGATTGATAGGGTGGCAGACACGGCTTCCTAAGGATAAAGGATGTAGCCTATTGTGGTCTCCCAATATATACTTGACGGTACGTGGGAGCACAATTCCACACTGGCACTTGCCGTCTCAGAGTGGAGGAATCACCCAACCAACACTGAAAGCAATAGTTACTAGGTTTTACGACGCCGGAATACGTCTCTAGCCTAGACCTCTCGATGTTGTGCGTTAAGTTCCAAAGCGTTGTTAGATTCATTGAATTTATTTTAAGTTGATCTTGCTTAACAATTTGCCTTTCAGGTTCACCACGTGATGTGTATATAATTCCTAAAATGCAGTCTAAGATGATAAACAAACGTTTGATCTTCTTTCAGCAATGAAAATCCTAGCTACTAAAGGGAAGAAAGTCAAGAATATTTTCTTCACAGAGCACACGCTAAATGCACAGTCCTAAATCAAGCCAAGCAATCAAAATGAAAACGCACATGCATGTATTTGTTTTCAGCCTTCTTAATGTGTGAATGACATTAAGAAAGCTATGTGCAAAACTGAATTACTTTTAAAGCGACAGTACTCAACAAAATTATTTTTCAAAACGAAGTGAAAGCAAAAGAGACACTTTGCGATTTTGAAAAGAAAATTGCTTTTCGACACTTTAAAACTACTAATTCAAGTCCTATACAATATTAACTGTATAATCGACTATCAAGAACAATGGGATTGCTTCCTAAAACTGAAAACGACAGCTACGACACTTTCAGATCTAGAGACGACAGTTCGACTATGCTACTTTTTTGCAAAAGAGAACTAAAAACGACGCACAATACATAAAAATGTTTATAGTTCTTTGCACTAAGGAGGCGGAATAATGCAACAGAAGGGGGTTTTCACAGAAGTACACTGACTGCAGATAGAAAAACTCTTGAATAGGACTGAAAACAGTGAGAAAAATCCACAGTCTGAGGGTAAAGTTAACCCTCCCTAAACTCCGCACCTGTTACATAGTGAACTCAGTATGCAGCGCACCTACTGCACTCGGGAAGTGCGATGCATATAGACTGCCTTGAAGGCTGGGTGCGATGGTAGCAGTGCGAGAATTTGAACGGGATTTCACTCACAGTTTGCAATCTAGTTCAGGTGTTTAGGCTGAATAAGTAAAGAACAGTGTATGTAAAACACAGGGGTGATCTAAGAGGTTACTAGAGCCACCACTTAGGGCAATTAGATTGCTTGCAGATCTATTGTTTAATTCATAAACAAAACACAAAGATGGACTGAAGCAGCATTGATCTACTTTGCATTTGTATAATAAATGCAATTCAAAGGCTAGCTAGCTTGACTTCAGGCTCCGTCTGTAAGTTTATAAAAGAAACAAGGATAGATATGCTAACAAGTAATCTAGTCTCTCCCCAATGGAGTCGCCATTTTGTTATCTAGGAATAGTGTCCACTCAGATGCTACTATTCCCACTAAGATGGGTGGCTATCTTAGAAACAAACAATCAAAGTCTACTGTTGTTTCCTTTTATGAAAATAGACGAGAGGAGAACCAAGAAGCCAACCTGAGTCTTGCGCTTGATTTTCCTCTCCTTCTTGATAGAGCTTCGCCCTTCTTCTTTGTTGCCAACTTCAAAAGAACCTGTGGAATCACAGCAACATACTACTATGCAAAAAACAAGGATCTAAATTCATAAATAATACAGGATCAGATGTGTATTAACCATATACATGCATATATAAACAAGTACACAAGAATATGGAAGGAAACAAGAATAGCTTTATTAAGATGAAAAGTAGCAAGAGGATTACAACCATGTGCTCTGACCCAGCATCATCCTCCAGCTAGGAAACCTCAAGCAAAGCTAGATCACGCAACACTGTGAATGTACACTAGAAAACCAACAGCACTTCTCTATAGGATACAAAATTCCAGCCTCTGGATCTCTGTGATGAGGGATCCATATATAGATGATTACAGAGAGGTGAGTCATCTTCTGGGATCTTGATTAGTGTCCTCTCTCTGATATTTCCTGCTTCCACTTGAGAATGATGATCTCTTACTCATCCTTGGTCGAAAATAGAGAGGCAAGTGTCAGAGGGGAAGCTTATGGAAGATTCCATGATCTTCCACCTCGCATTTTTGTCCCTGCCATTTGTCCATTCTCGACCATCGCACCGTACAGAGGAGCAAATCAGTATGCATCGCACCTTGTACATTGAGAAGGTGATATGCATCGCACCCTCTACATTGAGCTTTCATTATGGTCCACTTTTGACCATTTATGAGCAGTTTTCAGTGGAGAACTTCTGGGAGATGATGTAATCAGTTGACCTTGTTCCTTTAGGCAGTGAAGCAACACTTTTAGGGACTTAGGAGCCCTCAGTTTATGGAAATTTATGATTGGGTTTGAAGTGCCCAAAAATTTTTATAACATCGTGGGACATCTATTTATATGGTTGTATTCTCAAAAATACCCAATCCCCCACTTCAAACTCCCTTTAATTGTGATGCCAATCTTCTCATTGTTTCATCTTATTTTATGTTATAACCAATCTATCCTTCAATAGTTTAAGAACCTCTTGTTGGTGTCATAGGTGGTCCACTACTACTTGAGCCTTTACAGTCCCATTCAAGGGTGATGTGATAGATGAAAGACATATCCTCAAAGTGTTATAAATGATGACATTTTTTATGAAGTATGGAAGGACCTATTGTACCACCATTCTACCAAGTTAAAACACTTGACCCATTGTGTATGTTTATCATATGAAAAGAAATGTAGATATCCTTCTAAACATTTATTCACAATCTTAGTTTTCCTATCAGATTGAGGATGGCAAGATGAGCTAGGAGCCAACTGAGTACCCAAACAATAAAATAATCCAACCGAATTTTTTCTAGTGAAAATTAGATCTATATCACTTACAATAATATCTAGTATTCCTTGTAGCATTTTGATTTTTTTTATGAATTCTTCTGCCACTGTAATTACTTTCAAAGGATGGGAAAGATAACAAAAATGGGCATACTTTGTCATTCGATCTACCATTATCAAAATGACACTCTTTCATTTATATTTGGGTAAACATGTAATAAAATCCATTAAAACTTATTCCCAACATTGGCTTGGTATGACTAATTGTTGTAGAAGCGCTCAGGTCTTGATTGTATCTCCCTTATTTTGTTGGCATACCACAAAATTTTGCACATCTACTTTAAGATATTCCCAAAAAGAAATCCTATGGCATGTCTTCAAGGAACCTGAATGTCCTTCTATAGAAGAAGTGTGCAGTTCCAAAAGGACCTTTAATTTGAGTTGATAATTCTTACATAAGTATAAGCAATCTAGATACTACGATAGATCATTCTTCCATGTGAATTTTTCTATTACATCAGGGTCCTCTTGTAGTTTTTTATTATCTTGCATACCTTCTCATCTTGCTTCCATTCTATCCTTGCTTCTCCCACATACTAAAATTGTGGAATGACAATAGCACATAGTAAACCCTTTGTGTCTTCCTCTTTCCTCAAGGGTGAATCTACCACAATATTTTATTTTCCCTTTTTGTAGATAATTTCAAAGTCATAATCCAACATCTTTGTAACCCATTTTTATTTCTCTTCTAAAGAAAATCTTTCTTCCAAGAATTAATTCAAACTATCATAATCTGTTTTTACTTTGAAGTGCCTTCTTATTAGGTATGGATTCCATTTCTTAATTGCACATAGTATGGCTAACATTTATTCTTCAATGGATGAGTTTCAATAAGTTATTTCCTTTAAGTTCACTTATTTCAAAGGTAAGGGGTCTTCCCTCTTGCATTAAAATTGCATAAATGCCATGTAATGAGGCATCACACTCTATAATGAAGGTTTTTGTGAAGTCAAGTGTTGTTAGGATGCAAGTTGTACACATAGCCCCTTTAACTTTTTCAAAAGTTCTGGTTGCTTCTTTAGTGTAAAAAATGTTTCCTTCTTCAATAATTTTGTTATAAGTGATGTTATTTGACCATTATTCTTGACTAACTTGTGGTAATATAATGTCAATCCTAAGAATCCTCTGAGTTTCTTCAAGGTCTTATGAATTGGCCATTCCCTTGTAGCTTCGATTTTCTTATGATCCACTTTGACAACTTCATGGGATACAATATGATCCAATTATTGAGCCCCAAAAGCACACTTAGAAGACTTTTGATATAGTTGTTGCTCTTCTAGTAGTCTTAAGACCATGTGAATATGTTGTACATGCTCTTCCTAATATTTTCTATAGATTAGCATTTTATCAAGAAAAAATAACACAAATTTTCCAAGGAAGGTTTTGAAAATAGAATTCATAAAGCTTTGAAATGTTGAATGTGCATTTGAAAGTCCAATTGGCATAACCAAAAACTCATAATGAATTTTATGTGTTCTAAAGGCTATTTTGGGAATGTCTTCTTGCCTTATTATGATTTGATGGTATATATAATGGAGATCCAACTAAGTAGAGACAATTGTTCCATGTAGTTCATCAAATAGTTCATTCATGACGAGAATAGGAAACTTATCTTTAATTGTCATTTTGTTGAGATATACGAGTTGTTTGTAATCTTGACATATACACCATGAACCATCCTTATTTTTAACCATCATTAATACTGAAGATAAAGCACTCTCGCTAGGTTGGATGATATTGGCGTCTAACATTTCTTGAACCATACGTTTAATCACAGTCTTTTGTGCATATGGATACTTGTAAGGCCTAATTGAAAGTGCTACACCTTTAGTTGCAAATGAATAACATGGTCATGATCTTGAGCAGGTGGAAGACCCTTAGGCATATCTCTAAATGCCTTAGAATGATTGTTGATAACCTTTTGGAAAACCACTAGAGCAGTAGATATAGATGTTTGAGCATCCAATGAACATGATTATGCAATTACACATTGGTGTCCATTTTTTAACAATTTTGTCATGCAATTAGAGCTTATCACTTAACTAGGTTTCCCTTGGATACCTCTGTTGGAAATACTACAGTGGGGGGGGGTGTGAATTAGTATTTCATAAATTTAAACAATTAAAGATCACATAAAATTAACCAATAATATCACATCAAGGAAAACATATTCATATTACAACGGAAGGGAAGCTACAACTTCTGGTTTATTAGCTACAATAAGAAGGGTTACAACCTAAGGTTATTTACCGACAACTACTGAAAGGAGTTACAACCCCTGGTTTACTAGCATCCACCGGAAGGAGGCAATAACCTCCTAAAGAAAGCTATAACTTCCTTCCCTAGCACAACCTTGCCACCTTTAATAATAAAAGATAGAACAATAATTTGGGGCTTTGGTACTAGGGATAGTGACCCAATTACAATAACACTAAACAAACTCTACAAATATATAGTTTTTCCAGTGTTCTCTTACTCAACCATCGTTTCTCATCACTACAACTCTCATTCTTAAACTACTACCACAAGCAAAAACCAATATGCCGCTAGTCTGCCTTATGACCAACTTCTACTAGTCTCAAACTCGCTTTAGAACTACATAGGCTCTTGCACATAACACAGATTGTCACTTGCACCAGACCCTGTACAAGAACATATCAAACAAAATGCTAGAAGTCCCCATCCTTCATGCACAATACTTGAGCAAGTATGCAACTACACTCATATTAATCCAGTCATGTATGGAAGTCATGCATCCCTACATAGTGTTTTTAGCATTGCATTGCAACATACCCAAAATAATGAGCTCCATAAAAATTTGCATATGATTTTTTGTCGACGAATGTAATGAAATCAAAAACACTTTATGAATTTTTATGATTGAATATCAATCAAAAATGGAAATTCCATCTTGTCAAATTTCGATAGAACAAATTCACTTGTTGACCAAACGTGCCAAAATACAAAACTCGAATTTAGAATTGAAGCAACATTATTCACGAGACTTTTTATGTTTGGATGGACAAGAAATTGCAAGGTTACTATAAGAATTAATCTAACAATGTATGTTGGGTCATAACATTCCTGTAGAATGTTGACGCAACTAATCTAGGAGTTTGCGATCTCTTATCATAGATAGAACCAGATGGTACCCTACATAATCATCTCAGACAATGTCCTATCTTCATCCTACAAAAACTTTAGAGAAGTTTTCTATATGTAGATTGATGCTTGAATCTACCATTTGAGTGCTCACAGGTTGCATTATTTATTGGAGATTACAAGGAATTTAATTTACTGAGGAAACCTTAGTAAATTACTTCAAAAACAAATTATGTCTATGTTGCAGTCGACTTAACCCATACATGTTCCACGTATAATGAAAATAGCCAATACAACGCACACATTATTCTTTTGTAGAGCCTATACGACTGTAATACCTTTGGATGGAAATGGTTGACCCAATAAATTTTGTTGCTTGTGGGTGAATCCAAAAGTAGACTGCCACTCATGTAACTACTTCATACTAGATGAATTAGTTGAGAGATCAAATGTCCTTCGACCAAGAAGGAAAGCCAAAGGGTAAGGGAAGTATTCATAGGGAGGCATTCACGTAATGTAAGGGTATGTGGCACAAACAATGTATTGTATGTTAATGCTCTAGAGAGCAGACATTTATGAAAAAGCTAGTAAAACTTTCCAACTGATATATTCTTCAAGATATTGTCAATATTTATCATAGATTTGGTGGGACTAGTCATGTAGGCGCCTTGCAAATAGTTGAACGAATACACATATACCTCTTCCAACTTGTTTCTCGACTTTACTATGCCATTATATATGATACCTCATCCATCTACGAAATCTATTATATTATTTGTTGACATGCACATCATGTTAACCATCACTCTTGACTTTTCTTTGAGGATTATCGTTGGCTTTGACATCAATGAATTTTGACTATGATTGACCAACTCACCCTTTGAAATCAATGCTAGTTTCTTCCAACAATGTCCCCCTTTGTCATTGATGTCAACACTCATGATCCCCCTATCGTCATGCTCCCCTTGTCTCCATGCTTCACTTCATGCACTTCTTTTTCTCTCTCCCCCTTAGACATCAATGGCGAAGGGTGTCTAGCTTTTGTGGAGTTTCTCCCCTTGGCAATGTTCCTTCTTCGACATGTTTTCTTCTCCAAACCTTAGTGGGTTTTCCTTCTTGCCTAATCTGCTTAAGAGTCCACTTCATGTCACATCTGTAGCCTTGTGCAATATGTCCAAGGTTATGGAATTTAAAGCATCACTACAAGGAAAATTCCTTCTAGCGGAGGTTATAATCGAGATTTTTAGCATTATAAAAATGGCAAAATTTGTTAAAAAAACATATGCTAAACATATGTTTGTGATAGCGGATGTTTTAGCTGAGGTTTTGACGAAACTTCATCACAACTAGAAACATTTGGGCAGTCGAAGGTTTTAGTGGATGTACTTTTTGTGGTGTGCTTCATGGAATAAGTAGCACTAGTGTGTTACATATGCAAAATCATTGAATGACATACATAACTAAAAGCACCAAGGCATTGAATGCAAATAACACTATTGAATAATATATACCTCGTTGACGCTAATAGATAAAAAAGGCATGGGGTGTTCTTGTAAGGAACAACACCGATGCACACAAAAAATAATTGTTGTACCGATGATTTTTTTTAATTTGCAGCACTGATGTGTATCATTTCTACAAATTCCCTGGTACATTAGTTATACAAAAGGACTAGTGTTGTTAGTTTTCATAATGCACCGAGATGGAAATAATATTTTGTAGGACTGAGGTGTAGTTCTATGAAAGCACTGGTGCATTAACAATTACAATGCGTCGAGCCATTAATCTCAAACAATATTGGTGCTTGAAGAAATAAAAGCCTCGGTGTTGTTGTTTTCTTAAAAGGCATCGATAATGCAAAAAGATATTGTCACACTGCTTTTATATAAAACAATGCACCAACGCGTTTTATGTTTTAAACGCACTGATTTTTTGATTGAGATTTTCTCTTTTATGGAAACATCAACTTGTGACAGTGAAATTATTGTAATTTTTTAAATCTATTATTTATCGAAAAATCAATGTGTATCTTATAACAATATTAATATAAGTTAATATTTGATTAGTGCATTTGTATATGATGTTTGGATTAATTTGTTGTATTATTAGATTTTGCATCTCTTCATTATAATATTTAATCAATGGTGTAACATTTCACAATGACTTTGGATAATACAACAGAATAAATTAAAATGTATTTTATTATATATCATAAGAGGCTATTTGTCATACAAAATGAGATTGTTATTGGTAACCCCTTGTTTCACAATTGGGACGCTATGTCCATTACATTAAACAAAATATATGATTTTCACAGCCAAATATTTCAAAAAATACAACAAGTTGCAATTATATCCAAATATATCATCATTCTTCGTTGAAATTGTTGTTAATGCTCAAGCTACTTCCATGGCTTGGGTTATTTGGAGGAATGTTTTGTTGATTGCATCAATTTCTTTTGTCTTCTTGATCTTGTTCAATCTACAAATTTAAAAATAAAGTGTAATGAGTGTGTCTATTTTGGTGAGAATAATGAAAATTGAAATAAAAAAATATACATCAATGTAAATCGAATAGGAGTGTACCATAGCAAGAAGAGACTCATAAATTGTGCACATGGTTTCAAAACCAAGTCTCATGCCTTGTTGCAACAAATCTTCTGCTAGGTAGTTCCATACTTTTTTTCTTGCATGTTTTAAACCCCGTTATAAATCATAGATTTAATATAAAGGATTTTTTTGTTCTATTAATTATAAACTTAGAGAAGTAAAACAACATAGATACTTACAAATTCCACAATTAATTTTTGATATTTCAACATATACTCACAACCCTTATTTAACCAATGTCAATCAATTCTTTTGATGCCTCTTCTTTGTATGTTAGCACCTATTTGAAGACATTCAAGGATGGTGTTGAGATTGCAACAAGATGATGGAGCTTAGTGAAAAGAGTCGCCTTCACTAAGTGGGCCCGCAGGCTATTTTTGGCGCAAGTCTATTTTTAGACTATGTCTATTTTTAGACATATGGATCATGTCTATGGATTGTAGGTTGATGTTTATGTATGATTGATCAAGTTGGAAAAAATAGATGGACTTCTATTTTTAGACCATAGCGGAGTGACACCACAGCGGAGTGACTGCTCAGTCTAAATATAGAACAGTCAAATATTATTAGCTCATAATAATATTTAGACTATAAACTTTGTCTTATTCTCTTGGAGAACTTCAGGATGAGCTACGGATGTGGTACATGAAAATCCCAGAAGGAAATACGTGGTTACCTATGGGATGACTAATATTTTCATGCAGGCCTTCAGTTAGAACTCAAGTGAGTTGAGTTTAGTGGACTGGAGGTGCAGTTGATGGAGTTGTGTTCAGTTTAGCTTTGTTAAACTGGTTGTATTTAGTCTAGCTGGCAAATAGACTAGAGATGAGTTGGGTGAATTAATTCACTAGTTATTAACTCATAATACAACTAATGAATACATCAGTTAACTCAGTTGCATGTCAGTGCATGTT